>JASDQU010333205.1:0-12752 GCA_032191745.1 Picea mariana
CTCAGTTGTCCAACAAATATTGTATTCTAAGATAGGAGACTGTGAGAGAAAGAAGAGGAAGTTACAGTGGGTTTGTTGTAGGTTGTATCCCTTCATATGTTGAATAATAATAAAGGAAGGACCTGGCAATTTCTCTGGTGGACGTATCCCACACTGGGTGAACCACTTAAATCTGTGTCTCTATTGTATTGTGTATCTTCTGTGTTTTGTTTCTGCATTTGTTTTATTTTATTGCTACACGATCCTATTTTTCCAACAAAAATTCCTTTGAAAATGGGTTGTAAACGTTTCAGGAAGAATATGAGATAGTTTAATCCTATGTTGTTTCCCATCATTGAAAAATAATTGAAAAGACTACTAGATGCTAAAATCATAGTACCTTTAAGATATTCATAGTGGGTGGAAATTTTGGTGCCAGGTTGGAAGAAGAATGGTGAGATAAGGTTATGCATGGACTTTAGAAACTTGAAACGGTGCTCACTAAAGTATAACTATCCATTACCTAAGATGGATCACATTCTACAAAAAGTGGTAGGTGCTTAGAGGATCTCCATGCTTGATGGGTATTCTAGATCTAATCAGATAGCATTTTTTGAGGAAGACAAAAATAAGACTTCCTTTACTACTCCATGGAGCACTTTCATGTATGACGATATTCCTTTTTGTTTAATTAATGCATGGGATACCTTTCAGAGGGCCATGGATATTGTGTCTGTTGGAGAAAAGGATAAATTCATAGTGATTTACCTTAATGACATTATTGTGTTTTCAAAATTTAATGCGGATCATCTAAGGCACCTTAGACAGACATTTCAGAAATGTAGAAGGTATGGTATATCCTTAAATCCCAAAAACTCTCATTTTTCTATGCATGAGGCCAAGATTTTAGGCCACATTGTATCTTCTAATTGGTTCAAGATAGATCCTGAAAGAATGAATGCTATTCAAAAAATTGATATTCCCATAAACAAAAAGGCCATACAATAATTCATAGGTAGAATCAACTTTTTGAGGAGATTCATACCTAATTTTGTTGAGAGCATTAATCTCATTACAAACATGTTGAAAAAGGATGTTGAGAAAAAATGGAATCATGAAGCTAGGTCTTATTTTGAAAGAATCAAACAAGATTTGATAGAATCCCTTGTTCTTATAAACCCAGATTATTCTAAGGAGTTCTTGATTTTTTCTTTTTCCTCTGAAGATACTATTGTTTTTGTATTTTTATAGAGAAATGAAGAAGGGTATGAAAAAACCATTTCCTTTTTCAGTAAATCTCTAAGAGATGCATAACTAAAATACAATATAATGGGAAAATAGGTTTCTGCCTTAGTGAAGGAATTAAAATATTTTAGGGTTTATGTTATGCACTCTAAAATAATTGCCTATGTTCCTAGCATCATTGTAAAGGATATGCTTGTAAAACCAAATAGTGAAGGAAGGAGAGGTAAGTGGATAGAAAATCTCTTGGACTATGATGTAGACCTCAAACCTACTAAGTTTATCAAAGGACAGAGTTTGAAGAGATTGCTTGTTGATTCAAATTGCAGACCTCTTGGGATGAACTATATTCAAAATCAATCAGATGTTCCAGCACCACAGAATGAAAATATAAAATTGAAGGTATTAGACAAGTACCATTCCTCACCTTGGTATAAAAATATAGTTTATTTTTTACAAAATTTTCAGTGCCCACCAGATTTTGATAAATATAAAGCTAGATCTTTCAAACTAAAGGCTATAAAATACTGCATTATCAATCAAAATATATTTTGGAAGGATCCTGGTAGTATCTTGCTAAAATGTGTTGATGATGATGAATCAAACTGGATTATGACTGACCTACATAAAGGTGTATGTGGTGGACATCAACACTGGAAAGCTATAACATATAAAATTCTGATAGTTGGGTACTACTGGCCCACTCTATTTTTTGATGTATTTGATAAGGTCAGAGCGTTTGATCAGTGCCAATTATTTGTTGGAAAATAGAAATTACTCTCTCTCCCCTTAAAGATAATTATTTCAAATGGATCTTTCTAGCGATGGGGCCTGGATTTCATAGGGGAAATACATCCACCTTCCAATGGAAAACATATATGGATCCTTACATCCATTGATTACTTTACGAAATGGATTGAGGCTATCCCTACCATAAATTCAACTAACAAGGTAATTATAAAATTTATGGAAGAAAACATATTTTCTAGATTTGTTAGTCCTAGAAACTTGACCACAGATAATTCTCAGACATTTAAATATGCTTCTATGAAAAATATAATGTTGCTCTAGCACATTCTACTCATTATTATCCACAGGGTAAAGGGTTAGTTGAGTCTTCAAACAAGAGTCTGATCAGGATTATCAAAAAATTGTTAGCAGAAAACAAAAGAGGATGGAATCATAAGTTAAAGTATGCTTTGTGAGCCGACAAGATTATTACTAAAAGGTCTATTGGCACTTCTCCCTTTTAATTGGTTTATGGAATAGATGTTGTATTACCTGTAATGAAATTTCTTCAAGATGAATTGGAAGAACCTAATGATGTACACATGAGGAATTTTTAGTTGTTTGAGGTTCATCAAAATTGAGAAAATTTAAATGAGATATCTCAGAACTATTGAAACAAGGTAAAATAAGAATTTGATAAGAAAACTAAAGAGGATAGTTTTCAAATTGGAGACTTGGTTCTGAGATGGGATACTAGAAGAGAATATAAACTTAAACATGGAAATTTTGATAACTTGTGGCTTGGTCCATTCAAAGTGGCTAGAGTTCTAAATAACAACACTTTTATTTTGCAGAACTTAGATGATGATGAGTTAGTTGGAGGCCCGGCCAATAGGTGTTTTCTGGAAAAAAATAAAATGATTTAATAAGCCAAAGTTGATTTAGGTTGCACATACTGTTTTTCAGTTTGGTGTGGCATAGAATAGAAGGACTAAGACTCCATAGCCCAATGGAATACACTTGGATGAAACAAGTTTGGTTTTTATAATGCATTTTCAATGTTTGGTTGGTGGTTTGATGTTATCTTAGTGGTTTTTACTAAGCATGATGAATGGGATAGATGCATTGCAAGCATATTTTTAAAAGATAGTGAAAAATGCAAAACAATTGGAGGCACAAGGTCTGCAAGTTATTGATGTATCACAAGGAGAACATCATCCCCAAATGGAGCCAATGTTAGTACCTAAAACTACATGCATTACTACTCCATCCCTAAGCTTACCATAATATTTCTCCATATTAATCTTTATTTTATCTTCTTTATACTTCACGTGTTTTGTTCACTTTTGGTTTGGTTTCCTTTGCTTTAGTTTAATTTCATTTTTATTTATAAGGTATGTTAAGAATTTATTGCATAGTTTTTAATTGGTCACATTAGAGACGACTTGATTTAATTTCCTAATGTGTGAGGCTTTCCTAATTTTTGAGGTCAAAATGTATTCGTTTCAAAAATAGTGTGGTTTTTGTAGCGTTACAATAACATTATTTCCAAATAATGCAATGCAAAAAACTGTAAGTGCTAACAACGCATTTCCAGCTAATCATTCAAAAGCGTGTTTCACTTGGCATTTTCCAAAATTATTCCAAGGATCGGATTGAGATCTTATCTTATCAAAGATTGTGTTTTAGTTGAACATAAAAATAGATCATGGAAAGTAATTGAGGATTTCAATCAGAACATTCAGAATATTAGTAAATGATATGGTTTGGGCCATTTAGTCTTCATTATTTCATAAATTTGAATTATTTTTTAGGCTTTTTTATTGAAGGTGATAGTTCTGACATTCGTGTATGCAAGAAAGACTTGATAGTTGTAGGTTATGATCAATCCCTAATTTGTAAATAAGTAAACCCTCATTGGCATAGAAGTTAGGGTTTGTAATATTGAATATGGGACACAACAAAGGTGGTCATCTTCTTCGATTGGAACCAGACGGGATAGATATTTTCAAAGCTCTACTAGAAATCAGAGAGAAATTTGTCTAGATACATTGGTACCAATTTTGCAGTGCATTTTAGGGTCATCATACAAAATTTTCCATGACATTTGCAATGAATTTTGATGGGTATCAAACTCATCTTGGGAACCTAATCATCCAAGTTTCTTAGCATTCAATTTCCACATCCGTCAATTTGCATATCAATGGTGAAAGATGGTTCAAAAAGAAAGAAATCTCAGGGAAAATCTACAATTAGTTTCTCACCAAGGATTGCCAAAACCTAGAATGGAGCAAGGGAATCTCGAATACATGGCTCAAGGAGGAATGGAGGAACGCCTTACCAGTGCTTCAAAAATACATAACATGTGAAGGTAGGTTCACTACTATTCATATTTATCAAATGAGATTCCTTTTGCATCTAAGTGGAGGCAACAAGATGAACTTAACTTACTATTTTTTAAAAATTTTGACTAAGATGGAAAATAAAGTACAAACTCATCCAAAAAATGCTCCATCTAGACTTTTCCATCAAGGACTTATCAAGGTTATGGTCATAAAGGAGTTAGACAAAAATAAAACCTCTTGGGAATAATTTTTGTTTTCATTAGGTTTCAGGGTACAGGAAAATAAATCTCATAAAACAACTCCTATAAAAAAGACCAGGGTTTCAAAAGAATTAAGCATCTCATCAAGAATTTCTAAAAAGACACTAGTGAAGACTCCATCGGATACAAGGGAAACTAGGTCAAGCAATAAGAAATCAATCTTTAATGAGGAAAAAATATTAAAAAAGAGTCATTTGGAGTGTAAAAATGTATACACTAGAAAAATAACCAAAAGGGTTGCAAAAGAACTAAACTTGCCTTCTAAAAGAGAGACAATTGAGCCTGTGGAGGAAATTACAGTCATGGAAGTTGAAGAACCTTCAAACACAAAGAAAAAAGAGATAAATTACAAGGTAGGTCAACATAAGGATAAAGGAAAATATCCAATGGGAACATCAAGAAGTCCCGGGACTCGGCCCACAAAAAAATTCAGGATGAATGTAAAGTCCTTATTTGACCCTTCTTTGAAGACAAAGAAACTAATTTTTATTGAATATGACATCTATGAGGGTACTCCAGGTGCTACATGTAGTAAAGAAACAACCAAGAGCACACTTATAGATACACCCATGAATAAAACTAAAAAAAGACAAAGGATGATTTATGCAGTGAAAAGTCCAAAGAAAAATGTTAAAGAAAGGAAGAGACAGAGTCTCAATCGTTTGATGCCTAGGTCGCCAGAACTCAATATTCAGGAGACATCATCATTTTCACATGTACTTGCAGAAGAGGATATATTCGTAGTTCCATTTACAGAGATTAAAAAGATTGAAAAGACTCTCAAAAGTCACAAGCTTTGCATCGATCTAAACAAACCAACATTTGAATAAGACTCATGAGGAGACATGGTTGAAGTAGGGGAGACCTATAAAGAACATAAATATGAGAATTTGAGGAAAATTATTAAACATATAAAGGAGAATAATATTAAACTCAAAGTAAAAAACTCCAAGTTACAACAGAAAGTGCAAAGGCTAAAGGAAAACCATCATAAGCTCTACAAGTTTTCAAGGAAGCTCAAGAAGAAAAACATCAAATTATATTGGACAGGGATTGTACTTAAAACTAAGTTGCAAGAGGAGAAACATAAGAAGAAAAACCATGTCCAAGTATGAAGAAAGTCCCAAAATTTTGCAAAGAATGTAGATTTTTACCAATTTGAATTGCGCCACAGAAAGGAAACAATTTTTTGCAGCCCCACTGTTTTTGAAGTTTGCTAAGACCTTACATGAGATTCAAAGGCTCACTTTATAAACAGGTTCAAGATTATGAATGGAAAATACTAAATCAAGGCTAAAGATCAATAGGTTACTTCTTCCACATATGTTTATCTGAGATGGTTATTTTGGATCATATTTTGTTAGGATCAAAGAGTATTTTTAGGAGACAAAGTTCTGATCCTAAAATAGAGGATATCTTAACTAGGATCCTAGGTTTGTTATCATCCCAAATTCAATGTAAATAGATTATAATTGCTATATAATAGGGGAGAGTATCAATATGAAATTATAATTGAAAGTATATTTTGGGATCCGGGATCTAAATCTGGACCTACTCTCTGTCTATAAAAGAAAATCAAAAGAGAAGGAAAAAGGAGGTCAGTTTTAGTGGAATTTGAAAGAAAGATATATATTTGGAATTTGTAAAGAGATTAAAATACTGCAACATTTTACACTCAATGAATCAAACATTCTGATGGTTAGACTATTTTACCTATGCCTTTAATTTTTATCTATCTTATTTGAATGAAATTGAGGTTTTTGCAAAGCATTAATTTCTTCCTTTTTCAAATTTTCAGTGAAAATTTTGTTGTTAAATTATTTCTTTGAAGGATTGCATTCAAATACTTGTTTCAAGTTTCAAAATATTATTTTGAACCTAAAAATATTCTTTATGCAAGTAAACATGTTGTTAGCTTGTGTCTTGTATTTCTTTTACTTTGCCTATTCATCTAACCTATCAGAGTGAATTCCTTTGACGAAGTGAAATGTTGTTGATAATTTGATATTAATGGTATAATCAGATATATTATCTTTCAGCTTATCCATATTATCTGATCTTTAAAACCAACTTTAAACCAATCTTGAACTACAAAAACCATTGCAATAACTGAGCTACCCTAGCTCTTGTGCCACCACATTCTAATGCAGACTTTAGGGATAACACCTAGCAAGTGTCTACGACATGGAGGATGTTGGTTGGTTGAGGTAGAGGATCTTTGGGCTCAGTTTTCTATCACTTGGAACTTACTCTTCTTCCCTTGGCTCTTAATGAAATAAGGAGAATGAGGTGAATTCCTATTTACAATTTTGGTGATTTAAGCAATAAATGTAGTGGGTGGAAAGCTTTAAATCTACATAGTTGGTGGCAAGTCGTCTAATGTGTATTGGAGGAATTAGTGGGAAATTCTTCGATACACATCGGAAGACTTGCTATAAAGGTTTTCAAACCTCATTGGAAGGTAAGGCATGAAATATTTCGATGTATTGGAGGATTTAATACTAACTCCTCCGATGTTTCGGGGGAGTTGGAAACAACTCGTGCAAAAAAGGCTTGTCGGAGCATCGGGTTGTGAGGTTATTCGATGGATATATATAAAGTTGGAGGGAACTCCTTCGATGTACATCAGGGGAGTTAACATTAACTTGTCTAAAAATCAAAAGGATTGACTTTAAAAAAAAAATCAAGTTCTCTAATTTGAAGGACACAAACTTAGCTGAGAAGTGAAGATTCTGGAGCATATTTATAACAAGGGGGATAATTAATAAAGAACATTCAAGTAGAATAGTTTTCAAATTCAAAAAATACAAGGGGCTCCATTTTATTGGGAGGATTTTTCAAATAGATTACAAAAAAATGGAGGGTTGTAGTGCCTGGCACAACACCTTCCCATGTATTGCGGAATCTATACTTTGTTCCTCACTCTCCTCTTCTGCATCACTTTCTTGTTCCTTTTCTTCTTTGTGTGGTCTTAGAACCTATACACCTAGTGATAGAACTCTATCAACAACATTGGTATCTAAATGTGTTCCCTTTGGTTGTGGACTAATTGAAAATGAGCTCCACTGGTCTAAATTAGACTCATCCAAGATCGATACCTTCATTGTATCCATATAATCATCGTCATCATCCTTAGTAAGATCCACAATGTTATGAGAAGGATTCCATATGGTAGGAACATATTTCAAGAATAATTTGATGTCGTTGACTCTATATAGCCTCTTTGTATCTCCCCTTTATCATGTTATGGTTCTGCGCAGACCTCTCCTTGTATGAATTCCCCTTGAATGACTTGTTCTTCTTTTTTCTCTATTATTTCTTCCTCAACTTTTCTCTATTCTTCTATCTCTTGTGCTACCCTCTTTTTCTATGCCTCATGGGATGCATGTTCAGCCTCTTCTTTCATTCTAACTTCCTCTGCTCTTCTAGCTTCTTCATTCTCTCTTTCAACTACCACTCCTCGGGCAATAGATTTATCAATTTGATTAATGCACTCTACTTTCTCATCCATGGATAATATTTTTAAAAAATAAGATTTGGTTGGGATTTTCTCTAAATGACTTCATCCCAACTATGGGAATTCTCTGTAAAAACCTCAACATCAAAATTATTTTGGGAATAAGGCCAATACATCACCACTTGTTCAAAGTGCCTCAAAACTAACCATTTAGGATCATGTTTTTGATATCTGTTGAATATTGAGTAGCTTTGAAGATATCCTTATTGTATTTGACGAAGACAAACCCTAAAGAATATTATTATATTATATTTTTTAATTAGGCCCTATTGTGCCTTTGTAAAAGTTGGCCCTATTATGCCTTGACATGTAAAATAGAAAATAAAGGGGTAAAGTAACAGGTTGGCCCAGACCTAATTTTAGGCTAGCTAAACCACTATTTATAAGGGAGGTCGGTGCCTCATTTGTACACTCACTCACTAGCTCTATAGCCAAGAAGAAAAGTGCACAAGTTTTAGAGGGAGACAATGCTACAACTAGGAGGTGACTTGGTGGAGGGTTTTGGTCTATCTCTTGGATATATATTGATTAAGTGGTGCACTACTCTTCCCTAGTCAAGGGTTAGAGGAGGATCTTCTGCTTTTTTAGTTCTCTCTTGAAGAGAAGCATTGTTCTTGGTTGTAAAATATATATTGAGGAAGTTTGTTGGGGTTTTCCCCTTAGGGAGTTTTCCCAGGGTAAATATTTTTCATGTTGTGAATGTTAATGTCTCAGTGATCCTTTATATGCAATTATTATGCTAGTTGTTTAATAAGTAAAAAATGCTAAACTAGTTAACTGCTTAAGTAGAAAAATCAACATGGTTTCAGAGCAGGCCTGAAAGAAAAGATTTTCATAGCACAAAATAAATCATTGAAGAATTTGAGGGCATAGGAATACTCTCCTAACCCTACTGAACATTTTCCCTGGAACAATTTTCAATTTTGGACAAATTTCCAAAATTAGGGTTTCTGCATAAATCCTAAAAGGTGACTTCATCCACTTGTTGGAGGACAATGGGAAAAGTAATACCATATAGGATCTCACCCTATGTTACACATTATTTTTGTCACTCTGGTGATGTCTCTACAAGTGATGTATTCAGGCTCCCACAAGGACTTTTTGCCTGAGAAAAGTGACTGATGTCTTCTTCCAAAAAAAACATTTTAAAGATAATTTCATAGGATGCCTATGTTATAGGGTGCGAGAATCCTTCATTCTCGCAGGCAACCCATACTTAGGGTGTGAACTATTCACATTATTGTCTATAGGTAGGGTGCGAACCTGTTTCAAAGCTTGGAAAAGAGAAGAGGTCACGAAGGTTCTAGAAGGGAATCTTCTAGAAAATCAATTGGCATTTGCATGGTTGGCATCCTACTGACTTCTTGGATTTAGTGGGATCATCCTCATCCATTTAACCATCTCTCCTTCTCCTATATATTGAAAGGTTTCTCATGGAAAAATTTAAGTAAGATTGAATGAAAAATTGGTGAAAGAATTGTATGAAAGCCTATGTTTGGACAGAAGCTTGAAGACTCTATTTGGTCTATCAAGTTGTATTGGATATTCTTCATGCAAATGTAGAGCAAGTTTGTGTGTTGGAACCAAGGTTCACTGAAAGGAATCTTGAGACATCAAGGTGATCTGGTTGTATCTTCTACTTTCATTTAATATAATACATTGGCATGTCCCTTTCCCATAAAATCACTCTTATTTTATTTCTTAACTCCTTGATCATATGCATAGGTTGACATTGAATATACTTTTCTATCTTCACTTCGGTTGGTTTGTGTTGTCTTGGACCTAATTTCAAAAGATCATCGGAGTGAAGCAGAAAACACAGAGACCTAAGGAAGCGACATAAAGGTATGTCACTCATTCCTTCTTAGTAGTAGATTCAATGACCACAACTTAGGGAAAGAGTCATGTCCTGTCCTGTTTTGTTCTAGATCCAGGTGGATCTAGGGAGATCTGTTAGTGTCTGCACCTACCGATTTATCCGATAACAAAATTGGTGACCATACTGGGGATACAAACCATTTTGGTGGTTTTTACCTGGCCATTTGCTCTCGACCTACCCTTTTTCATTCCCAATCAATCTCTAAGTCTTGAGGAGATCCTCACAAACTCCCTGGATCCAAAAGTTCCCTCAAAAGTTATGTCATTTTTCCAAAATTTTCTTGATTACAAACCTTCTCGCACTACACCTTTCTATAGCCTGTGAGAACCACTGAAGTTCACACCCTAGTGTTCAGTTCAGTGTGAACTTCTCGCAACCTACTTGTGTCTAGCCTGTGGGAATCCTTAATTCTCGCACTGTACCCCACTAACAGACTACAAACTCACTTGTAAAATTTTTGGATTAAGTCTTTCGTGTCTTCAGATGCCCATATTGGTCGGTGTGTCTGGAAAGAAATTCTCTGGCCAGTGATTGAATGTTTCTTGACTTCAAATCTCGCAAATGATTAGTTTTCAGAAATCGAAAGCTCTTCTTGATCATTTTTTCTCAATTTTTACCTCTTGACCTTTTCTTAACAAGGGTATAATATATGATTCTCAAATCTAAGTGCTTGTTTGGTCGGGAGCCTCTGATTGGATTAAAAGTTGAGATTAATTGTCCTTTTCAATTGCTCATTACTTGGAAAATTTTTACCCATGTGCATTTGAAAAGACTGTTCTTGTTTGTTATTTTTATCTTCATTGAAAGATCGATTTGGATGTTTGTTGTGTATTTCGTTTTCGTTGGTTGCTTACTTTTTCTTAGTTCCATCCTTGTTGCTTGGTTTCTAATAAAAAATTAAAGACATTTTATTTTTTTAAGCAACCTTTTATTCGAAAAATATGGGCGTTCAAGTATTGAAAGACAACGAATAGGGAATTTTCATTGTTCATGATTGTTTGATATTACATTTCAAAGAAGATCATGCATCGTAGTTCACATTGTTCCAGAAAACTCCTCTTTCCCTCCTGTAAATAGGATTCATCGAACAAAAATTTGTATCATTCATCCCTATTTATGCATTGTTGGGTCAAAGTCTCACACAACATTGATTTCATTTCTGTCTCCTTTTTGCGTAACAATAGCCTTTAATAATATTGCGCAACTTTAAAATTCAACTAGTAACTTTTTCTAGGGCTCTTTTACACCAACATTAGATAGGCTAGAGCTTTGGAATAGGCAGTGAGACACACTCTTCAAAGCACAAAACACACAATAGTATCTTCTGATAAGGAGTGTCAAACTCCATTTGCATCATTTTGTCCTGGGAATCCCTTCTCACACAAGGGTCAAACCTGAGGTCGCATTGAGAATGACAGGGTTACTCACCCTGCTTTGTTGATATCAGTGTAGAGATTGCACGTATTACGAGGGTCACTTGAAGGTATACCCATAATGATGAGTGGAAGCCTCTCAATATGATTTCGGGCTAGATACCCTGCCCTTCCGTGTGGATCGGACTGTGGACTATTCCCCCAGGCATCATTGTTATTGGTGGTAACCATAGTAGCCTATCTTCTTAGGGTCTTACACAAGGTGATTGTGAAGGGGTAAGTCTTCACGGTATCTAGAATCGACGTTGGCTAGACTCACTCGGGCTCCTTAGAGGGTATACCCATGATTGTGTGTGGGAGATTGCACCAGGGTGTAAGTCCGTTAAGCAGGTCATCAATGCAACTTTTCCACCCTGGCCCAGCCCCTTCTTGTCTCGTCGTTGTGACGTTGGATTTCATCACCAACTAGTGACTTTGGAATTAGAAGGTCCTGTTTGTTTGGTTTTGCTTCCTAGATTTTATTAGCGCATGTTGTTTGTTTATCCAAGTTGGCCATAGAATTTCTTTTGTAAAATTCTAACTCGGTCACAATTGACCCTCCATGCCATTCACGTAGAATGCAAGGCCTACTCCCAGAAGATCTGGAAAATTCTCAACCCTTACCTACCAACTCATCGGAGGGCTCTCCTCAACAAAGTGAAGTCCAAGACGTTTCCACTCCACAAGTGGAAAGAACTAACTCTTTAGAATAGTTCCAAATTACCAATTCTTGACAGGACTTCCAACTTCCTCCCGATTCTAAGAGACATATTGTTCGAGTGAATTCTTCCGAAGATATAGTTATTCAGTCTTTTGGATTGCCAATTGGACCTTTCATAGGACCTGAGGGTCAAGATCATTTTTGGACTACTGGCATTTTTAGACAAGATCTCCTTGGCTCAAGAGAAGGTATTGATATTACAGTCACACCTGAGCTGCCTAAAACATCTGATCCATATGCAATACCTTTTACTACTGCCTATTATTTTCCTGGTACAGACACTCCACCAGCTAACCACATCTTGACTATCCCTCTACAAATGTTCCATTACACAATGGTCCCAGATACTATGAATCCTCACACCGGGATTACAACGGCTAACCAATCCCCCATTGGCACACCGATTTCTCCCAGATTCACCCCAACAGTTCCACCCATATATCATGCATTGAATGCTTCTATTCCCACTCCTACACAAATCTTATCCGGGACTCCTAACGTTTCCACTCCCTCTAGGCACCATCTCGTTCCTGGTTTCATTTTGACACTTCCTCGACCCCCTTTTAGAGGCCTCTTCCATCCTCTATCGGAGGCACCGACCCTAGTGGCACCATCCTGTCTTTCACACCTAATTACTATATTCTTGTAGGTGGAAAATTTCACCAAGG
>JASDQU010333208.1:0-10162 GCA_032191745.1 Picea mariana
ATTGATTAATTGGGTTGTTTTCATTGATGTCAACCCTTGAAGAAAGTCTGGTAGAAAATTACGATAGCCTCAATAGTATGGTTAAGGGACTTCAATTTGATTGATGTATAATGGTATAAAATTTAATATAGTTGCAGGTAAGACTATTCTAGATGGATAATACATGTCATTCCATTTCTAGTGATATGTGGAACACCACATAACTCCTCACATTTAGAGAGTTATGGCCTTGTGAAGTTGGAGAACCCTCATGAGTTATCTAGAAGGTCAAAGAAGTCAAAATTATCCTAGAAGCTCCTAGAAGAATTTGACTAGTCAAGTGAGTAAAACTAGGAGTTAATCATGGGTTAAATTGCTGCAATAAGAAAATAACTAAAAATCAAATAGTTGCAACTAGAAGTGGAGAATTTACTATTTATACCAAAGTGGGTTATAAGTGGACAAGTGGTTAGAAGTGGGTTAGCCCTAAAAGAAGGAAATTGGGTTAAGTTGGTTAGAAGGTAACCCCTTGAGGAAGCGACATGGAAGTATAAATAAGAGACCAAGGCTCTCCTATTAGAACCTATTGATCACATTGAATATCTATTATTGTGTAAGTTTTATTGTAGGTACTCATTGATATATATGAATTTACGCAAGTTTGAGGTAGCATGAAGGGTTGACGATGAAAGTTTCAGAATTACAAAAAATACTGAAAAAACCCTAGTTTTTGAGGTGTACGTGGGATACAGTGGAGTAGGGCATGTATGTACGTGGGATACCAATATAATAGGGCACATACATGAAATAAAATCCTTAGAAACTTAAGAAGATGAATATGCGAGGTCTCTAGAGTCTGAAATCAAGCTCCCATGAAGGTCTGTAGTGATCAGGTACATCAGATCTATGTACTGGCTCAAAATGTATGTCTTATTTGTATGAGTAGTTGGATTTTTTTGTATACATGAGAAATGGTTATGGGGGTTTTAGGATTTTCCCTAGAGATATTAGTGGCTGCATGGGACTTTTTGTATAAGTCATATCTACAGGAATACAATGCTGGTATAATAAATATTTATCGTTGATACTTTTTGTTAGAGTTGAGGCACATCTTGTATTTCTTGGCACATGGTTAAGGGTTTTTGTGGTACATGGTTGAGAGCTTGTATTTGTGAATTGGTTGATGTATTGAGAGGTTGAATATCGGAAAGGGTTTGGTGTCTAGTTTATGTGAGGGTTATTATACTTGTTCATGATTACACACACTTGTATGGCACATGACTAGAGAGATATAAATTCTTTGGGTAAAGGATATGTATGAGGATGTATGCACAAGAAACATTTACAGTTTGGACACAGTGATAGGTTGCAGGTTGATGTGAAAGAGGCTGTAGAGGGTAAAAACTTTCCAGAAGAGATAAAACCCTACTTTTCAGAAGGCATACACAAGTTGTAGAACATATAGGTCACGTACATACACGAGTTGAATTATATATAGGGCTTGTACATACACATGCTGCAGAACAAACATGTCGTGTATGTGTTGTGTTTGGTTGGTACATGATCATTTAAGGTACATGTTGATTACATGGAAATGGTACATGTTGGATACAGGTTAGTGGTATAGGTTGGTACATGTTTATAGTGGTATATCTTACAGTGATAGTGGTTTCTTCATTTGACACTTATATTTCAGGGTGGTAGGACGAGGAAAGGAAATGTGGTTGTATCCACCTTTCGGTTGTAGTCGAAGAACATAGGGGGTTGTAGACTCCTTCTGGTTGTAGCTAGAAAAATGGGGAGTCGTAGCTTCCCTCAGGTTGTAGCCCTAAAACATAGGGGGCCAAAGCCTCCTTTTAGTTGTAGCTGGACAACAAAGGAAGTTTGTGCTTCCAAAGAATGTAATTCTTAAATACATATAAGAAAAAAACATTTTGTGGTTTTCTCCCGCATTGGGTTTCCACGTAAAAATATTGGTGTAATGTGTACGTGTATGATTGTTCATTTGTTCATGATTTATTTAATCTACACTTATTGGATGATAATGCTATATTGATCATAAATATAAACAACACTTTCATACTGTGGTTAAAAGAATTAAAAAGATCTATTACTGATTCACCCCCCCTCTCAGTAATCCAACACATACCTCGAGAAGCATTGACAGGTAGTGGCACCATCCAGCAATAGAGATAAGAAATGATGAACATTATAACTTCAAAGGTGCTCCAACTTGTAATCTAAAGGTAGCTTGAGATGTGCTATGTTAAAGTGCACTAGGACAACCAAAAATTAAGCCCAAAATTCCATAGAAACTTTTATTGCAACTGGTGTTGGCACTGCAACTGGTGCTACAACTAGCACTGCAACTAGTGCTATAACTGACACTGCAAATGGTGTTGTAACTAGTGCTACAACTGACACTACAACTGGTGCAAAGGAAATGGCACAAATAAACTGGCACTGCAACTTCATAAATTTGTAGATCTGATCCAGGGGAAAGATTCACCCTACATAATTGATCTTCTTAGTGGGTTTAGTAAGTGCTCAACGAGCTTGACAATGGGGGAAAATGAGAATATTCCTTCTAGCAGTTAGACTCTTATGAAGGAAACCAACTCTGAAACCATTTTAAATTTTGGTATGCTTGTTTAATCATAGAAAATGTCACATCATTGTCACCCAACCATAGGAGTTCACATATTCCACCCCTGAGCACACTAACCTTTACTTAGAATAATTTTGGCAAGTCTACACTAGAACCAACAGATAAACCCTAGACACAATAATGCTATAGAAACAACACAATAACCATACAAATATAGCATACCTTACACCAAGAGAAGAACAATAGAGATACCATAAAGACTGCTACACCATTCCTCCAGACTTGCACCCTCTCCATCTGCAACTGTAGCTCTCCAAAATTGCACCCTAGCTACCCCTACAGTTCCTCCTTAGACTTGCGCATTATAAGTGAGCGAGTGTACAAATGAGCTAAGGCGTCACCTTATTTATACTTATTCTTCTAGTGAAAATTTCCCACAGGGTCGACCTGTCTTTTCTGGAAAATATAATTTACTTTGACTTTTTTGGCAGGGCCAACTTCTCTTTCTAGGTTTCTTATTTCTTTATTATTATTCTCCTTGGGCAGACATCTCTTCTAGGGTTTCCACACATCTTTTTAACGGTTCTCTTACTTCTAGAATATTCTAATCTAAGTACAAATGTTACAATTGGAGGTTAAAACCTCACGCAGCTACCAAAACATCAACAAAATACACTGTGGATCACATCTTGGAGTCTTCGACTCAGTCTCACATTATTTCATTTCCCCCCACGAAGTTCATAGGAATTTAACCATTTTAGAACACCCATTTGATGTAGGTCTTGCACTCCTTCCCAACACCGCGCCAATCTCTTTAGTGCTTAATCTTGGTGCTAAATATCCATAGAACCACGATTGAAAAACATGTTCCTATCAGATGTCGAAATGTCGGCACTGAACCTTCCATCATATGGTCATCCCACCAGATTGTAAATCAATGCAATAGAGCTGATCCGATAGGTCGTACTAATGGATTTTCAGGCTTATTGGGTACCGAGGTTGTCGAGAGTGTCGAGCCATAGGACTGTTGGGGTCTTGCACTTAACACCATTCCACACTCTATTCATTTCCCCTATTTGGTGAATCACTACTGTTTCATTGGGGTGATTGGCCACTGAGCCATCGACCACTGATCTCCTCACCTACACCTTTAATAAATTTGTTTCTGGTCCAGTTGGTTACTGGAATATTGGGTGCTGAGATCATTGATTCTCCCATATGTTGGGTCTATCAGGCCTTCAAAATAAACACTTAGTTTATCATTTCATCGGGGGTCGGTAATTCACTTTGATCCATCAATAATCCTTCCCAAACAAGGAATGACTGGATCATGGATTCCTCACGATATTATTTCTAGAGCTATATCATTGTCGATCCTTCCACTAATCGACGATAAATATTTTTCCTCACTCGAATACGTCTTCTCCTTTCCATATAGACTTGCAACATGCTCGCGGCCTCCACATGCATACACATTTGGATTCAAACTTATGGATTTATCATGGTTTATTCACACATATTGACCCATAAAATAGAACTCACGAAAATACACAATAATACATTTCATTATATCGAGGTCGAATACAATATGGCCTCTCTGGGCCAGGCCACCCTATCGACTGGTTTTACATTGTACTTGACCTCCCCTCAAATGCTCGAAAGGATTACATTATATAGAGAGAAAATACAACAACGATAAGATCATGAAAATATTCGATCTATCCTTAACCAAATTGATAACATCTCTCGGAACATCAAAACAAACTCTATTGTTTACACACTTTTTGAAGAAATCATGTCCTCAAGGTCACATTGTACATTCTAAAACCTTCTATATTTTGAATTTGATTTGGGGTTTTTTTTCTCTTGCATTAGACTCCCAAGGTAGAAAATGTTTTGTGACCTCATGGTTATGTGTCTTCATTGTTGCTTCATATTCACTCTCTGGTATTCATTTTTCTTCATGCATCACTCCATCATACATTGAGCTTCTCTTCATGCTCAACAATGAGCTACAACGAAGCCTTTCCTCTGTAGAAAGCCTCCACACCTACTACCCAATACCTCATCAATATTCTCCTAAGCTTGACCTTTTGGTATCACTGGTTCTTTCTCCTAGAACCCTATGAGAACCCTCTACTCTAGGATTATACACCTACCCACTCACATGAAAATAAATCGTTTTTTGTGCTTTGATACCACTTGATGAAATGAAGTGCCACACTCTGATACCACTTGATGAAGAACAATTCTGGGGGATTGATTTGTCTATGTGTTCAATCCTCAGACCTGTGGGTTATATTCCCACATGTGGATTGGTCACGTCCATAGAAAAAATAAACTACTAAATCTCCCTCGAATACACTCTAGATCACATCTCAGAGTATTCAACTCAGTCTCACATGATTTCATCCCCCCCCATAAAGTTCATAGTAATTTCACCATTTTTGAACACTCATTTCGTGCAGGTCTTGTGCTCCTTCCCAACACCTCACCAATTGATTGAGTGCTTAACTTGGGTGATAAATATCCATAGAACCAAAATAAAAAACCACGTTCCTATTAGATGTCAGAATGTTAACACTGGCCCTTCCATCGTAACGTCGTCGCGCTAGATTCCAGCTCGATCCAATAGATTCGATCCAATAGGTTAGTGTAAGTTTTAAACCTATGAAGTAAAGAAATGCATACATATTCTTAAGCAAAACATAAATTAATCAATGGATAATACACATAATACATAGAGATTTACGCTAAAAACCCTTAACCGGGAGAAAACCAGCCTTCCTTGGTGCCACACCTTTCAACTCTTCATTGTATTAATTTCACCATTCACCATACAATATATACAATATTTTAGGAATTCTGTAGCTACCAAAACCATAATCCATTAATCCAGGATTAATTTAGAAAACCGCTAAAAATAGCAAAATCTGCTAAAATAGAAAAAACCACCAATTTGTTTTTTGGGGCATTGCTCTGAACCCTGTCGGCTCCGGGCTACCGCCCAGAGCTGAACGCTGCGCGTAACCAGGGGGGAAAAACTTGGCCCCCCTTGGGACCCCCCCAGGAAAGTGCCCACCGCACACGACACTAAGAGTGAATGAATTTGGGATCGTCAAATAGAGTTTTCGAATATGACGCGCCCACACACACACATGCAAAGAATATAACACATACCCAACAATTTGACTACCAGATTTTTGGGCTTATTGGGTACCGGGGTTGTCGGGATTGTCGGGCCACTAGAATGATGTGGCCTCGCACTTAACACCATTCCACACTCTATTCATTTCAACTATTCAGTGAATAACTACCAGTTCATCGGGGTGCTCGGCCACTGGCCCATCGGGGCACTGGGCCATTGGCCACCAATCTTCTCACCCGTGCCTTTAACAAATTTGGTTCCGGTCTAGTTGGTTACTGAACTACTAGGCGTCGATATCGTCGGTTCTCTCGGATGTTTGGTCTATTGGCAACACAAACACTTAATTTATCATTTTGTAGGGGGGCCAATAATCCATTTTGAGTTGTCAATATTCCTTCCCAAAACAAGGAACGATTGGATCATGGCTTCCTCACGACTTCCTCATGATATTATTTCCAGGGATAGATTGTTGTCGATCCTTCCAGTGATTGATGGTCAATATTTTACCTCACTCGAATATGTATTTTCCTTTCCATACATACCTATGACATGCTCATGACCTCCACACGCACACACATTTGGATTCAAACTTATGAATTCATCATGGTTTATTCACACAGATTGACCCATAAAATAGAACTCACGAAAATACACAATAATACGTTTCATTATATTGAGCTCGAATACAATACGACCTCTCTGGGCTATGCTAACCTCTCAGCTGGTTTTACATTGTACCATGCCTCCCCTTAAATGCTTGAAAGACTTACATTATATAGAGAACAAATACAACAACGATCAGATCATGAAAACATCTGATCTATCCTCAACTAAATTGCTAATATCTCTTAGAACATCAAAACAAACCCTATCATTTACACACTTTTCAAAGAAATCACATCCTCAAGGCCACGCCGTGCCTTCCCAAAGCTTCCAGATTTTGACTTTTATTTGGGTTTTTTTTTTCTCCTGCATCATGTTTGGGGAATTTCTAGGATTTCCACCAAAGAGAGACATTGACTTCTCTATTGATTTGATGCTTGGAGCTTCCCTAGTGTCCAAAAATACCTAAGAATGAGCAAACCAAAGCTAAACGAGTTGTAGATGCAACTAGAATAGTTGTTGAAGAAGAGGTACATATGTCCAAGTGTTTCTCCTTGGGGTTCCCTAGTTCTTTTTCTGAAGAAAAATGATGGAAATCTGAGGTTGTGTATTTCCTTCAGACAACTAAAAATGTTTACAGTAAAGAACAAGTATCCTTTGACAATGATTGATGATCTTTTTGATCGGTTGAAGGGAGAAAATATGTTTTCTAAGATTGACTTGAGATAAGGTTATCATCAAGTAAGAATCCAAGAAGAAGATACTAGCAAGATAGCCTTTCGGACAAGGTATGGTCATTATGAATTTGTGGTGGTTCCATTTGGCTTGACAAATGAAACAACTACTTTTATGTATTTAATGAACGGAGTGTTCAGGTATTACCTGAACAATTTTTTATTGTATTCTTGGATGATATTCTTATCTACTCCAAGACAGAGGAGGAGCATGAGCAACATTTAAGAATTATGCTACAAGTATTAAGAGAACACCAATTGTATGTCAAGTTGAGAAAGTGAAATTTCTATAAAAAAAAAATCTATTATTTGGGCCACATTGTCTCAGAGGATGGCCACATTATCCCAGAGGATGTTGTCTATCTAGATAAAAAAACAAAGAATATTTCAAAAGTTATATCATTTATGGGTTTGGCTAGCTATTATAGGACATTCGTTGCAAGTTTATCCAATATTGTACACTCAATTACTTCATTGCAAAACAAAGACATAAAATTCAAATGGACTACCAAGTGTGAACAAAACTTCCAACACTTGAAATATTTATTAACTAGTGCACCTATTTTAAATATTGCAAGTCCAGATGAGGATTTTGTTGTGTGCACCGATGCATGTAAAGAAGGGATTGGTGGATTATTGACCCAAAATGGGCATGTAATTTGGTATGAGTCAAGAAAACTTAAATAAGATGAAATCAATTATGCTACCCATGATTTGGAACTTGCAACCATTGTTCATGCATTGAAAATGTGGAGACATTATCTCATGGGTAGAAAATTTGAGCTGAGAACAAACCATAGGGGTCTGAAATATTTGTTTGGATAATCGGCATTGAATGTCAGACAAACTAGATGAATGGAATTTCTCAACGAATATGACTTTGGCATCAAGCATATTAAATGGAATGAGAATAAAGTGGTTGATGCACTCAACATAAGGGTACATGAAATACATGATACAACTATTAGTATGTACAATTTAGATTTAAAAGATATAATTTTAGAAGCTATGACATCGAACCAACATTATGTGCAAATTAAAGAAAAATTACAATAGAGTAATGTACAAAATAATTATAAGAATTACAAAATGAAAGAGGATGGAATTCTCTTGTACATGAACAAAGTTTATGTTCCTAATTCTCAAAAATTGAGAAATTTAATTTTAAAATAAATGCACAATGTGTCATATTCCATACATCTAGGATATCAAAAAAAAATTCCAACTATAAGAGACAAATATTATTGGCCCAGAATGAAGAAAAACGTGGTTGATTTTATTTCTATATGCATGGAATATCAAAAGGTAAAGGCTGAACAAAGACATCTAGTAGTATTGTTATAGCCATTTCCCCTTCCTGAGTGGAAATGGGAAATTGTTACCATAGATTTCATTACCGAGTTTCCAAGAACAACATGGAAACATGATTCCATCATGGTAGTGGTCGACAAGATTACAAAGGCTACACATTTTATACTAGTGAAGATGACACATAAGGCAACCAACATTGTAGAAATTTATGTGAAGGAAATTGTTAGGCTACATGGTGTGCCTAAGGTAATCGTATCTGACACAGATACCACATTCACTTTCAATTTTTGGAAAGGATTGTTTAATGGATTTGGAAACAATTTGAATTTTAGCACAACTTATCATCCAAAATCAGATGGGTATATGGAGAGGGTCAACCAAATAATCGAAGATATGTTAAGAATGTATGTAATGGATCAACCTTCCAAGTGGGAAGACTACCTTCATTTAGTTGAGTTTTCTTATCAAAATGGGTATCAAACATCATGGAAGATGAGACTGTTTGAATCCTTATATGGAATAAAATGCAACACACCGGTGAGATGGAATAACCCAACAGACAAAATCATTATTGGGCCATAATTGCTGAGAGAAATGGAAGAGTAGATGGTAAAAAAAAAAAGAATTTAAAGACTRCACAAGATAGAAAGAAAAACTATGCATACAAGGGAAGAGCACCYGAGGAATTTAAAGTGGGTGAKCATGTGTTTATGAAAGTGAAGGAAAATATGAGTTCAATGAAATTAGGAAATTTCCCAAAGATAGAAGCGATATATTGTGGGCCATTTGAATTTCTAGAGAGGATAGGTCCAATTGCATACATGMTTKCATCCATGAGAGTTCATAATGTGTTTCATGTGTCTTTATTAAATAAGTGTGTGTCTGATCCTAACCATGTGATTGATTGGACTGTGATATAGGTGGAGCATGAAGCAGACTTTTGGGTGGATCTGATACACATACTAGACCGGAAAGTCAAAGTACTCAGGAATCGATCCATCAACCTGGTAAAGGTTCAATGGACCTACTACGGTCCTAAAGATGCCACATGGTAACATGAAGAAGACATGTGGGAAGAGTACTTACAATGTTTTGCAAATTATGAGGGAATCTAAATGTACATTTGTACATATGTGTACAAATACTCCATTTTGTTGAATATGGATTTCTTGGATCCACAACTCTAAGAATTCCTATTTTACCTATGTCGGAGCCCTGGGAGGGAAGTTGGACGACATGAGATACTGCGATGCAGAGAAGAGGGTACACTTTCTTGGGTTGTGTGGGTTGAGGAGAACAAGAACTTACTGGTTGGAATTGCTGCATGAGCCATTAAACTGTGAAATTATCAAGTATCGTGATGTAATAATTTATGTATGTATACATGTACACATGTATGGTGATGTGAACTGAGGACAATGCAAATTGTAGGGGGAGGGGATCATGACAACCTAGTTTTGATCCCTAATGTAGCATTGTATAATTGTAAATATTACGAATGGTCATCGACCAAGATATGTAATATGTAAACATTATACACACAAAATAATGAAATGAAATACACCGCTGATTGGAAACGAGTAAGGATAGGAGTAATGGGGGGGTATGATTTCACAAGAGAGGGGGTTTAATGGGAGTTTTGAGGATTTTTTGTATGCCTTTAGTATTAATCCATCTTCATTAATGAATTCGTCATTTATCCATTTATCCCTTTTACTTATTAAGAACTCAAATAATTGAATTCATGTAAGAGGTTGAGTGAGGAAGTCATCCCACTCA
>JASDQU010333209.1:0-12765 GCA_032191745.1 Picea mariana
AGGGTATGTGGCAAACCTTTTATCTGGTGAAATGTTACAAACTTTAAGGGATGAGTTAGCAGAATTTCAGATTGATGGGAATTTGTTAATAGTAGTATTTCTTTGTTTGAAATCCAGCTGAGTCACACCTGAAGTTAAAAGTTGTTTTCTTGTTTTAGTTGCTGAAAGATTAGAAAATGAATTTGAACTTTTGGATGTTCAAATTGAACCATACGATTTCCAGGATCCTAAATAGTGTGGAAATTTCAATACAAATTATGTATTGCCTGGATTCTCCTGATCTAACAATTATATGCCACTGTTAAATAAATAAACGCTTCTACAAACTTCTTGCGAAATTTAAAACACGATCGCCAATTGCAATATCAAGAAGAAAGATCAATTAAACATAACACAAATGTTTTTACCGGGAAATCATAAAGCTAAAAACCCCACTATCATATATTATGTTTATATCATGGATCATGAAACAATCTCATACAAAACTCTAATCCAAGAGCTCTCAGTGAAATATACAATTGTCTCACATTGTCATACAAAAATTGGCAAATTCATGTGCCAATTTACTACCTCAAGACAACCTGCCTCCTCTGCGCAATCCTTGTTGATGGAAATCCATACAAATGAATTTGAATTCCTCTTGCCCAGGCTGCGCATTCCTCATGGGCACATCCACTGTGTGTGTGATTGCATGAGTGCACTCACTCAAATCACAACTGATAGTCAAACTGTCCCTTTCACCTATTATCTTAATTGGGTCTCCACTGGAACTGACATGCATGTAGTTAACAGTGGTAAATATTTAGTTACATGTGAGATCACTGATTGTGAATTAATTAATCATTAATTCACTGATCTCTCACTAGTGTAAGTTCAATTACAATTAGTACAACTGATCTTAACTCACTTCACTGAGTTAAACTACTTCACAACTCACATAACTACACATCCAACTCTGTTACAACTTTGAATCACTCAGTTACAACTAATTCAACTTGGATGTCCCACCAGTCAACCTTTGAACTCGAATTTCATATAGCTAACTGATTTTCCATTTCAGTTAACTATTTTCAAGTAATTACGAGATAATAGATTAATATTTATTGTCCAATTTATTTAAGGGAAAAATAAATTAGACACACATTTCTTGTTGACTTTTCAACAAAATGTAGTTGGAAAGTATTCCTCCTCCAAAAAGAGAGGAAATTGTTATACCATTTGACTTGCAGATAGAGGAAGAACATGGTTATGAGTTTGATATTGTAGAGCTGGAATCAAGGTTCAGCCTTGATGAAGAAATTGAAAAAGTCATCCAAGATCAACTTGTCATTGAGAACCTAAAAGGTATATCAATAAATTATGAATTTATGGATCCTATAGTTGATTATATTAAGAATATTCCCTGTCCATTGTACACATGTGTCTACAATTTCCATTACATTGCACACCTTGGGTTTTTTGGATAGAGGGTCAAACTGTTTCTCTAATGTTTTTAATAAACAGTGCAGAAGTCAATGTATATAAGCAGTTGCTTGATTGGATGCACTAACATTATCGTATAATTTAGAACAACAAAATTATCAGTAAATTAGAGTAGGTAGGAGTGTGCAAATAAGCTCAACATGATGAGCACTTCTTTCCTTTCAGTGTGCATATTTTTATTTTTGGTTTTAGATTTCAATTTCAGAATGTACAATCCAGTATCAGTTTGGTTTGTAGCCCTCAGGTTTGGAACATGTATAAGAAATGGTCACAGGTTTCAGGTTGCAGTTTGGGAACAACCCAATGGAGACCGTTGGTCCACACACTCATAATTCCTAGATTCTTGACACCTCTTCACGAGTTTCCATCCCCTGGTGGAGCCTATGTTAGGACCCTATAATTTATAGGGTAATCATGATGCTGATTGATATTTATATGATGAGTTGTGGGTTAAAAAGAATGTTTTTTCTCGCAAAAATATTTTCAAAAAGACCCTAAAGTAGATTTCTCATGACGCATATTGAAAATGCACAACAAATTGAAGAAGATTGTGAAGGATTGAAGAGAATAAGAATATTGACTGGAGCCTATAAAGGCCAGGACATTCGTCCTGTGGAATATGATATTCAAAACGTGGCAGTTGTATTGAAATCTGGTGAGAGAATAGGTGCTGCAGAAATTGGATTGCTGGCTACAATTGGAGTTGTTATGGTCAAGGTTTATCTAATACCAACAATTGCGGTCCTTTCGACAGGGGATGAGTTAGTATACCCAACATCAAATTCTCTAGGTCGTGGTCAGATTCAGGATTCAAATCGGGCTATGCTACTAGCAGCTGCTACACAACAACAATGCAAACTATTGGATTTAGGTATTGCATGTGATGAAAAAGAAGAGTTGGAAGCCATGTTGGATAAAGCTATTTATGTTGGGGTGGATGTTCTCTTATCATCAGGAAATGTTTCCATGGGAGACAAGGATTTTGTAAAGAATTTACTGGAAAAACGTGGTACTATATATTTTAATAGGGTTTGCATGAAGCCTGGAAAGACAATAACATTTGAAACCATCAACATCACATCAACAAAAATAAGGCCAGGAAAAGAGATACTTGCATTTGGTCTTTCAGGAAATACTGTCAGTTGCTTAGTTTGTTTCCATATTATGGCTATTCCTGTGATCCGATGCTTAGTTGGTTGGAGAGATCCCAGGTTTCGCAGAGTACAAGCTCGCATTTCAGAACCAATATCACCGTGCTATAATTCATTGGGAACAAGATAATGAATCTGGTTACCTAGGCTTTGTTGTTGTAAGCACATGGCACCAAGTTAGTAGCCTCCTTTTAAGCATGAAGTCTGCAAATGCGTTATTAGAATTGCCTGTAGGAAATAAAATACTTCGCGCTGGGACAATGGTCTAGGCACTGTTAATTTCTGATTTCAACAACATGCTTGTTTTCCAGACATCGGTATCCATGGAGCATATTTTAAGTGGTCAAGGTGCAAGTGCCACTTTAAAGCGTTTCTACCCGATGAATGTGGGATAAGTCCCATGAAGAGAAAAATATAAAATGCAGAGTGCCAGATGCTAGGGTAATTTGCAGGTGTCGATTTTATTAAAAGAAGGTGGCTCGAAGGCCAAACTCCAGCGCCAGCGCACCACATCCACAACACACCTGTTATCGAGCCAACACAATGCCCAAACGTCAACCACCAAGAGACAAGCCACAAGGAGTAAAATTTGTTGATTATTCTCTCGCCTCTGGAAAGATCTATGAGGCAGCGGGGTTTAAATACTTTAAGAAATACTTTGAAATTGTACTCTTCATCTCATTGGCCTTTTGAGTGTTGGCGATGTCTACTCACGATTAAATCAGTTGCAATATCTTTTGAAATATCTGAGTGTATATCCTCACTATGGTCGTGATTGTCTTGATGGGTAAAGGATGTGATTTTGTACAGTTCACTAACAGATCCTCTGTTGAGGAAGCTTTGCAAAAGTTACATGGTATTGATTCAAATTTCTTGGGGTCGATCTCCGTAAAACAAGCAGACTATAAGTTGGGGAGTGTAGCCTCAACTTGATCCAAATTAATGGAATAGTAGTGGAACTTACTACAATTATGGTCAAGGATATGAAGCTTATGGTTATACCCCTCCAACCCAAGATCCAAAGGTGTATAGTTATGGTGTTTCTTTTTGGACTTATCAACAGTAGTAAAATATACATATTAAAGCTTCAACTATTGTAAATCCAGAAGGTAAAGGACCCTCAAAGCCTAAGAAAATTAATAATTCGACTTCAAAGGGAAAATAGAAGGATCCAATGATTGACAATCCTGATGATCCAGAGCTCTATATTCAGGAATCGAGTTATGACGAGAGTAGAAGAGACAACTCTCATTGTTTCAATGGTCAACTAATAAGGAAAATCTGGAGAAGTCACACCTGTTGAAAATAAACAAGTATCATTGTGTTAAGAACAGAGGTTCCAGTCAACATATCAATTAAATTACAAAATAATGTTACAGGAAATTCTATCGTGTTTCTTGTACAAAATACTCTGCAAAATGTGCAAAAAATGAAATTTTATCTTTAGAAGACCCAGTGCAACAATAGAGAATGATACTTATATTCTGATGGCACATTTTAGGAGCGATTCAATACACTAGTTTCGGGAATGGAACTGATAGCATTTATTCTATATTTGAGAGCAGTTAAAGAAACAAATTGGTTAGAGATTGAAGGCAAAAGATCAAGAAGTTTTTTCAGTATTTTTAAACTGTATTGGGCATCGAATAAAAAAATCAAAGGTATAGATCAACATTTCAAGGTATGAAATATAAAAGAGGATATTTTCCAGACTCAAAGGGCATCTAAATCCATCAGATCCAAATATTCTGGCATAATATTTTAGCAATCAATAGTCAACAACCCAAATTCCAAATTTCAAGGATGTAATTGGAAGAACATCTGGCAATTACAAGATTTTGAAGATGGTTGGTAACAAGTTGGCAGTTAATGTAACAGGTGGAAAAGTATTCAAATAGTTGTCTATACAGGGTGCTTGGCAACAAAGTATTCAACAAATTCCAGATTCTCAGGCACAAGATCGACAGACAGAGGATTGATCCATCAGCTCCAAATGTCTTGCAAGAATTGGAGTTATAGTTTAGGGATAAACTTTAATTTCATGAGACTAGTTATAGCTTTAGAGGGTATTTTTCTTATAAATTATGGATAGTTTTGAAGGTAAAGGGGGAAACGGAAGGAAGCCATTCTTGGTTGGATGTGATTTTTCTGAAGTTCAATAAAATGTAAAGGTGTAGAAGTACAGGTTTCCCTAATACAAAGATTCTTGCCAATGTTATTATGCAATAAGTTTTCTCGTGTATGATCATTTTCCACTTCATAAATTCCCTGTCATTCATTTCCTCTAGTGTTTGAAGATGTGCTTCAGAATTCATTTATTAATTCTGCATTTCAATTATCTTTAAATGTTTTATCATTTGGTTGTATGCTTTGAATTCATCTTCTGATGCTCAATACATAGCAGGCTACAATCTTGCATGTTTATTCGAAGAATTCACTTAACTTTGTGTTGTTCATTTAATCAAACTGTTTCCTTTACTCTACTACCATATGTCATTAATTTTTAATCTCTTCATACCAACAGTCACCTTTCCAAAAATAATACGGTAAATTTGTCTTGGTGAAAGCTGCATTCTAATGGTTGGATGCGCACTGAAACCCTAGAGCCTCTTGCTCACGCTACAGCTGCGCCATGGTCGCTCAGGGAGGAGGGGGGCCTCCAGCCCCCCCCTGTCCTAACACCGCATTCCGCAAACTCATTGAAGCTTACGGAAAGAAGCACCAGACTGACGCCTTTCCAAGCTTCGTAAAGAAACTCGATTCAATTCCTGAGGTCGAACTCCCACCGGATCAGCCTATGAAGGTCGCATTATCCCTTTCAGAGCGAGGACTGGTAGGGAAATTCAAGGGACTCTGGCCCTCAACCCGATCCATGGACAACTGGATACAAAGGAATTGGCGACCACTGATAAAGAATAGTGTAACCTGCTACGCAGTCGGAAGGGTTTTTTTTATCTTTGAGTTTATTTCCCAGGAGGACAGAGATCTCATTTTTAGGAATGACCCGTATTTCATGGGTGCCCAAGGGTTGTATCTAAATCGCTGGACACCAAGCTTTGATCTAGCCTCAGAAGTCCCCAAAGATGTCCCAGTTTGGGTCAGATTGCCAAACCTACCAATCCACTGCTGGAATCCCACCTCACTTCAGGGGATAGGCAACGGGTTGGGCCATTACATAGACAGAGTGGATCCGAAGGATCAATACTCCTGCACACGAATCTGTGTGGAAGTAAATCTAGAGGTAGGCCTGCCAGAAGCTTTAAAGCTAAAAGTAGGAAACTGGTTCCACTATCAGAAACTGGATTATGAGCAACTTCCGTTCAAGTGTAGGGGATGTCATGAATACGGCCATTTCATGAGAAACTGCCCTAAAGCTCAAGCAGTGGAAAAAGCAGGAGAAGAAGGTTGGCAACAACCAAGAAGAGGACGAACCAGATTCAAATCCAAAGGCCCAAGAACGGAAAGAGGAAACCCGACCAAAAGCAAAGACCGAGGCAATATGGACGACAAAGGAGAAGACTCATTCAAGATACTAGTTCAAGATGAACTGGAAGGAAAAGGAGAAGAGAATGGGCAGGAAGAGATCCAAATGCAAGAAACAAATGGCAACCAAATCCAGGAAGTCGAAGGGAACCAAGGATCGATAGAAGAAGAAGAACAGTGAATCTCCTCCCCAATAAAGGAAGCAAGCCCCGGAATAGAGAAAGGGGAAGTATCATCAGAAAGTGAGGAGGAAGATCCCACAAATATTAGAGCCACACCAAAGAAAACAGGAAGACGCAGAAAATCTAAAAAAGAAGAAAGAGATAAAGAAACCTACAGAGATGTCCTAAAAGGATCACAGCCAACAATCAGGCAGCTGATAAGTGTAAGGCAAACAAGGAAGCACTCCAAGGCCCCCAAAGGAGGCCAATCCTCCCCCCAATGACACTAATGAAAATAACCTCCTGGAACTGTAGAGGTTTTCGAAGAAAAAAAAAGGAAGAAGCACTAAAGGACATCATAAGAACCTCGAAAATAGATGTAATACTACTTCAAGAGACCAAAATGGATAGCCAAGTGCTGCTCAAAACAATGCAGGTAGTTTGGAGAAATAGCCAAGGAATCGCAGAAAATGCAAGAGGAGCCTCGGGAGGGTTAGGCACCATGTGGAACACAAACAAATTTGAACTGATAAGCGCAGACTCGACCACGCACTGGATCCACACCAAACTCCTACACAAAGCCACAGACAGATTGGTAAGCCTTTTTAATATTTATGTTCCACAAATTTTATTGGAAAAGAAGCAGTGTTGGGAGATGTTGAAAGATTATTTATAGCATAATGATTTAGATAATATCATCCTAGGGGGGGACCTTAATGTGACCCTAGCTCAAGGGGAAAAGAAAGGAGGCTCTATAGTGAGAGATCCAGCAAGAGAGTGGGTGGAAGATCTAATGTCAAACTGGGATCTTGAAGATGTCAAGCCTACCAAAGGAAGATACACGTGGTCAAACAAAAGGGTAGGTCCAGGGCATATAGCCGCCAGATTGGACAGATTCCTAGTACAAAGTTCCTACCTGTTGTTAGGCCTCAATACCACCTCAACAATCCTTCCCCATAGTGTCTCAGACCACAAACCAATCCTCCTAGAAATTTTAAGCGACAATTCTAAGGGGCCCATTCCTTTCAGATTCAACCCAGCCTGGATCCAAGACAAAGGCTTCCAGAATTTAGTGACCATAGTATGGAATGGAAAAGTAAAAGGCTCAGCCTTCTATGTGTGGGAAGAAAAGCTAAGAATATTAAAGACAACCCTCAAAGAGTGGGCAAAAGGACAGCCAAACCCAGCCAAAGCTCGACAAGAAATTCAAAAGCAATTAGAAACACACCAGCTAGAAATGGAAAATAAAGAAGTCACCCAAGAATGCCTTCAAAAAGAAGAGACTCTACAACGACATTGGCACAAAGCCTGTAGGGAGGAAGAAAGCTATTGGAGACAAAAGTCCAGAAGTCTTTGGTTGGAAGCTGGGGACAAAAACACAAGCTTATTTCACAAGAAAGCTGAAGCTAGAAAGCACTTTAAAAATGTAACAGAAATACAAAGCCAAAACCAAACAATCACTAACCCAGAACAAATAAAAGAAGAAGCATTGGCAACCTTCGAGACCCTCTACACAGAGCCACAAAGGACCGAGATAGACCCCAAGAATTACCTGCTATGTCTCATCCGAAAGATCATAGAGGAAGATATTAACATTAGGCTAACCAAAGAAGTCTCGCAACAAGAAATAAAGGAGGCACTAGATTAGATGAGCCCGGACAAGGCCCCAGGATCGGATGGATTCACAGCTCAATTCTATCAGCACTCCTGGGACACAATAAAATCAGACCTAACAAAGATGGTCCGGAAGTCCCAATTAAGTAGAAAATTGGGAGGGGGAACAAACTCTTCCTTTCTAGCACTGATCCCCCCAAAAAAAGGAGCAGCCAACTTCAACAGATTTTGGTCGATCTCCCTCTGCAACACCAGCTACAAAATCTTTACAAAGGTCATAGCCAACAGAATCAAAGAAATTCTACCCCAAATTATCCCAGAGAACCAAGGGGGGTTCATCAAAGGCAGGAACATAAATAACAATATAATCCTGGTTCAAGAGGCCCTTCATTCAAGCATTTGGCGAAAGGACAAAGGTATGATAATCAAACTAGACCTAGCAAATGCTTTTGATAGAGTTAGACATAGTTTTTTATTCAAGGTAATGGAACAATTTGGATTCTCCCCAAACTTTGTAAGCTGGATCCAGGCTTGTATTAGCCATCCATGGATAGCCCCTCTTGTGAATGGAAAGGTCACAAAGTTCTTTCAGGCAACCAGGGGGCTGAGGCAAGGTTGCCCCCTCTCTCCCCTCCTTTATGCAATTCAGGCCTCAGTTTTAAGCTTTCAATTGGAGCACTCCCAGAACCACAACAGTCTGCATGGACTAAGAATAGTGCCAGGAGTAAAGGACATAAACCATGCCCAGTTCACGGATGACACCCTGCTCTTGGGAGGAGCGAGCCAACAAATAGCAAGAAAATTCAAGGCTGAACTGGAAACGTTCACTGAAATCTCAGGCAGTGTTATAAGCTGCACCAAAAGAAAAATCTATGGATGGAATGTAACGCCAAAAGAAATGTTGGGAATCGCTAGGACTTTGGAAATTGAAGGGAGTACCAAATGGGAGGCCTTCAAATATCTTGGAGTTCCGATCTTTAAAGCTACCTCAAGAGTCTCCCATTGGAATCTGTTGATTGAAAAAATTAAGAACAAGATATCATCCTGGGGAGCGCAATGGTTAACTCTAGCCGGAAAAGTGGTTCTCATCAAGGCAGTTTTGGCTAGCATCCCAATTTACCAGAGCTCTCTGCTCCTAGCCCCTAATTCCATCATTCAGAAAATCGAAACAATGCAAAGAAGGTTCCTATGGGAAGGGGGTAAACAAACAGGACGAAAGCTTCACCTCATAAGTTGGGAGAAAATCTCTAGACCTATCCTGGAAGGGGGACTCAACTTAAAAAATGTGCGGATGCAAAATCTGGCACTTGGGGCAAAGATACTCTGGAAACTAATAACAGGGAAGCCAACATGGAGAAAAAAAGCACTCTGGAAAAAGTACTTCAAGGGGCCAAGGGAAATATGTTTAGATCGCCCAAGTTCGGAGAAAAGAGGTTCCACTATCTTCGCCCTCTGTCAAAAGTCAATGCCACATTTCAAAGCTAATCTTACTTGGGTGCCGAAGAATGGGAAAAAAACCAAAATCTGGCAGGACTCAATCATGGGAGACGCCCCTATTGAATCGAGGCAGGACTTGACACAACTCAGAATTTGGATGGAAACTCAAGACTATCTTCTCTTTGGGACATCTCCACCTGGGGGAAAGACCAGAATGGAATGTGAAAAGGCTGGGAAATAGACAACCTCCCACACGGTCTGGCAGAGGAATGGGAAGAACTGAAGCTCTGCCTATAAGGAAAAGCCCCATTAAAGAAAAGGGGAAAAGACAAACGAGGCTGGGGAACGAATGAAGGAGCCTATACGACTGCAGCAGGATACCACCTTTTAAAATCCATCCCAAACGCCCCTCCTAATCCAGGAATCTGGAAAGCGATTTGGAGCTCCAAAACCGTCCCTAAAATAGACATCTTCGTCTGGACATTGGCTCACAAAAGTATCCTAACGGGAGAAAATCTCAGGAAAAGGGGTTGGGAAGGCCCCTATAGGTGCCCACTCTGTAGTAAGTCAGAAGAAACAATATACCATCTCCTCATTAATTGTGAATTCTCCAAGGAAGTCTGGAGAAGAGCAATGGGATTGCAAAGTGGAGTAGTTATCCCTGCTGATACAAGTAGCCTACTTCAAGACTGGGCCTCCAACTTCCTGTTTCATACAAAAAAAAGTAGCCAAACCTTTGCTCTATGGAAAATGCTTCCCAAGTTTACTCTATGGGGTTTATGGTTGGAAAGAAATAACAGAGAAAGCAAAAGAACCGCTGGACAAGTAGCAACCAAAATCCAGGGCTTCATGGGGGAAAGTGCCCCTTACCACAATCAGTTCAAGCGATCCAGAGTCCCAGGGGAGGAAAATGAACAATAACTGACCCAGTTTAAGATCCAAAGCATCGATAAGGACAATTCCCCTCCCAAGGATAAGGTCCCCTGGGAACTCAGAGAAAACGAACAAGAATTTGATAATTGGAAAGCAAAGGAGAAAAACCACATTCTGTTCTTTGATGGAGCCTCTAAAGGAAACCAATGCATGGCAGGAGGAGGGGGGGTAATTGAAAGTCCAAACGACACAACTCTCCTAAGATTTACTTGGGGACTAGGAACTGAAACCAACAACAAATCCGAAGCCCTAACACTATGGCAAGGACTTAACCAAGCAATCAGCGGTAACATTCAAGAGTTGGTAATAGTTGGGGACTCCAGGGTAGTAATTAAAGCTTTGATCCACCACTCCTCTCTTCAAAATGCAAAACTGAATAATCTGTTGGACAAGATTCACCTTCTCCTGAGAAAACTCCGGAAGTTCAAAATTTATCACGTTCTGCGGAAGTTAAATGGAAGAGCAGACAATGAGGCAAATAATGGAGCCCACCTCAAAGCTGGGGTCATGCACCTAAATGGAACCATGATCAGAGCAGATGTCCCATGAGTCAAGGAAAAGAGACCACGGATTTGCAAAGGCATGTGCTGGAAATGGAAAACAGAAGGGGATGGGACAACAACCAAACAACATTAGCGTTGGCACTAAAGGACAAGAAAGGGGGACAAAAGGGACATCGCAATCCCCATGAGGCAGGTAAATCGGATAAGGAGGGGATCCAAGCAACAGACAACCCATACCATTCTGACCAGGGAAATCAAGCCTTAGATTCGCACAGAGGACAGAGGCAACACCATAAGAAAGGGGGAACCCCTCCCCATCGAGTTCATACAACAACAGCCAAGCCAGAAGAAGAGAGGAGCAGAACGCAGAGGACACGAGTCAGTGAACAGAGAGGAAAGGAAACAAAGAGGAGAGGATGGCGACTATCTCGGGAGCGAAGCCGACCACAGAAGAGAGGCTGAATGCGATGGATCAAGCGTTGGAAAAGATGAAGCAGATGCTGAATTACCAGCTCGACTTCCTCCAAAACTTGGATGAAGAGGTAGGAAGGCGAATGGAGTAGCTGGAAGGGGATCTCAACACCCTCAAATTCAGAATTACCGAAGAGCTTGGCAAATTACATAAGGAGTTGAAGAGCCCTAAGAAGGAATTTGAAGAAAGAATATCCCAGCTTGAAGATAAAATGGCCAAGATGAACAGTGATTAGAACCAACAGCCAGAGAAATAACTCAGCCTCCAGCCAGAATTTCGATGAAGACACCAATCCAGCAAAATTGGCATTTTGTATAGAAGCCATGGCTGTAAATAAAGTTGTAAAAAATCCCTCACCGGAAGGCCATATGAACCTCCAGAAAGGTACTCGGCTAAGTATAGTTGTACTCAAAGATGTATTAGAACCAGTGGCTGAGCCACTGCGTTTATATTAATATACAATTATCCGTTTTCGTAAAAAAAAAAAAAACAGTCACCTTGCCTTTGTCCCTTGGGAAGCCAACCACTAAGTCACTGACATAGATGAAATCCTATTTTCAAGACTCCATGCCCATGTTACTTCCTCTTCTGGTTTCCCTATCGAACCCCTTTTAAAAGAAATACAAAATCTGTTCTAATGCAGAACCTGACCTATGTGTGCTTATTGATGAATCCATCGAGCTATTACCAGTCATTAGACATATGAGAGAGCCCCCTCTAATTGTATAGGTCGGGATACAATCTAAAGTTGGTTGAGATAGTTACCTTTGTGAATTGCCTCCTTAGCCTGGGCAATCTACAAAGTGATAACACACCCGGTCAGGGCCCCAATTAGACCCTTATCTGTTGACATGGTGATTCCGACTGGGTTTATGGGTTCAATTACCCTTATCTACAATTAACATAATATAAAAGTTAATATAATAAAACTAATTAAACCTAAACTAAATGAGTAAGCTAAACTGAGGGCTCAACCAAGCCACCCAAATGCTTGCTCCTACGAAAGGATACTCTTACAAATGTTTCCTAAATGCAATCTAATTTAAGATGCATACAAAAAAAGTAAATTATAATCCATCTTATTCAGGAAAAGAGAAATATCTCTTCCCAATCAAGAAGAAGATAATGGAATATGAACCGACATTGAACTTAGAATCAAATGGAGTTAATGGATTAAAGAAATAGTTCTAGGATTTGCCACTTGTTTAAAAACATATGTACAGACAATTATTTGATAAATAGTTATCAGATCTCTTTTGTATACATATATAATTCAAATGGAAATTCATTTAAGCTAATATATCATGTCAAGATACATGAAAAATCCCAATAGAATGAAAAGAATAATACCAATATGAATATAACACTAAGATGATAGATAGCTATGCAACTTAATGCAATAACGCCTGCTCAAATACAATATTCAACCCTAAATCCATCTCTGTTCAATCCTACAAGATATCTCAGCAGTGATTTTAAAACAAGCAAAAATTATTCTAGTCTAACAACAATGCTTGAAAAGATAATTC
>JASDQU010333213.1:0-12765 GCA_032191745.1 Picea mariana
TCTTTGTCTAGCTAACCTAACCCTAACTAGCTAGTGACGTCACACTTATTTTGATCTCTTGTTTGGTATAAAACGTTCTGATTTTGTCATATAGTATTTGGCATTGAGGTATAGATTATCTTCATTGACTTAGTGTGCAAAACGTTCACTTCTTTTCCTACTCAACTAACCTAGAAACTAGGCTGACGTCACCCCTTTAGTATAGTGACGCAACAACATTATATATATGAGCAGATTTATGATATTTATTGCATTGTGAGAACATAAAGATTGATTTTATACATTGAATGCCAATATCTCTTTGTATTTATAGAGGAAGTAATATTATAAGTCTCAGCTTTAATTGCAATCATTGACTTCGTTAATAATTACATTTATTATTTGCTCATATGTATTAAAGATAGTCATTAATATCTTGAAGCACTAACCATTGTATGCACATTTTAGTTTCATTTGCCTTGTCTTGCAAACAGGTGCCTTTCTCAGTGGAATTACCTTCTCTTTGACTATCTTCTCGGCAGTAATCTGTGAGGGGAAAGCCTATCTTAACCTTTGAACCTTTTCTTTCGACGCCCTAGATTACTAGGGACGTCTCCCTTGGGATTAGCCACCCTAAATAGAAAGAGCTCCCCATCGAGGTGACAGTGGGTGGGGAAGCTCCTGTTACGCCAGTTTGAGCCTTGACTTCAAGCTACTTAAACCTTTCCTACAAACTGAGTGATAACAAGGTCAATAAATTTTATGGCTCCGATCCTATAGGTTGGGTCACTCAAATGGAACATTGTTTTTCTCTGCATGGTATTACTGACGAGTTGTCCAAACTTCTCTATTATTTCCTCTATATATATCCTGAATGCTCACAATGGTGGTGATGGTGTAAAAATTCACGTGATGGGTATATTTTCTGGACCTAGTTTGTTGCAGAGATCTATGCTCGCTTTGATACTGATACCTGCTATCTCAGTCGTTTGACCAAATTGAAACATTCAAGCACAATCGAATACTTTATCACTGCTTTTGAGAATTTGGCCTTTCGAATAGATGGTATGTTAGATGTGTTCTTCCATGAATTCTTTATCAGTGACCTCAAGCATGAAATACTATCCAAGGTTCTCATGGCCCTCCCTCAGACTTCTTTAGACGCTACTACATGTGCTAAAGAGGCCCAACACGTTGTTTTTTCCTAGAACAAAAAAACCCGCATTTGTTCATTTCCCTCAAACCACTAATCCTAACCCCCCTGTCACTCCCCTCAAGGTCTAGAAACTAACTAGGGATAAAATGGTTGAATGCCAACTAAAGGGTCTTTTCTATAATTGTGATGAAAAATATTTATGGGGCACAAGTGTAAGGAACAAAAAAAATTTATGGTCATTTCCGAAGATGTTCCTGAAGATGATGTGATAGTTCCCCTTCTTTAAGAGCCCTCCCTTCCCAATGCTACCTTGGTTCCTGCTGAACCACCTGAAGTTGACCCACTTATTTCCTTGCATGCCCTCACTCGCTTCTCTTCCCCATAAACCCTCAATCTCATTGGCTAAATTAAGCACAGGAATTTCATCATCCTTGTTGACAGTGGTAGCACCCACAGTTTTATTCATCGTCGCATTTCCCAGGAAACCAATTGCTATATTCGGAATGTCAATAATTTTCAAATCATGATAGCCAATGGTGGGTCCATGAAATGTGGTGGGATCTGTGAAAATGTACGTCTTCAAATTGAACATTACAACCTAAAATCTCATATGTTTTCCATTGACATGGATGGTTGTGACATTGTGCTAGGTGATGAATGGTTACACACTTTGGGTCCCATTATTATGTATTTTAAGGAATTAACCATGCAATTTCAAAAGGAGGGACAAAGGTATCAATTCCAAGGTCTCACGGTTGGTTCTCTTGAGATCATTAGTTCCCATCGCATGAAAAAGCTCCTCAAGAAAGGCCACTCTGGTATTATTGGTCAACTCCATTCTATTCAAGCCATTGAGACACCCTCTGTGCATCCTGACATCCAAGCTACCCTTTCCACACATCAAGATGTTTTTTCCACCCCTCGGGGAATTCCTCCTTCTCGTGGTGTTCATGATCATTTCATTCCCCTTGTTCCTTGAAGTCTTCCTCCCAATGTTCTCCATTATCGTCATCCATTTTCCCAAAAGAATCAAATTGAAAAAATACTACAGGAATTGCTCCAAGCGGGTGTTATCTGCCCCAGTACCAGCTCTTATTCTTCTCCTGTGGTCATCGTACTTAAAAAATAAGGTACTTGGGGCATGTTTCTTGACTTTCGTGCCCTCAATAAACTCACCATCAAGGACAAGTTTCCCATTCCTATCATTGATGATCTCTTGGATGAGTTGAGTGGTGCTTATTACTTCACTAAACTTGATTTGCATTCTCGCTACCACTAGATACATATGCAAGAAGATGACATACACAATACTTCCTTTCGAATTCATGAGGGTCACTATGAGTTTTTGGTCATGCCCTTTGGCCTATGTAATGCCCCCTCCACCTTCCACAGACTCATGAATCATTTATTCCATCCTTTTCTCCGTCATTTTGTCTTAGTTTTATTTGATGATATTCTCATCTATAGTAAAACTTGGCAATCTCATCTTACCCATGTGGATCAAATTCTCCATCTACTCTCTCAGCACCAAATTTTCCTCAAATGCTCTAAATGTGACTTTGTCACCTCAGAAGTAGAGTACTTGGGTCATATTGTTGGCAAGGTTGGTGTCTGACTGGATCCTAAAAATATTGAAGCAATGCAGGATTTGGCTCGCCCCAATACTATCAAAAGATTGCGTGGTTTTTTGGGTTTAACAGGATATTATCGCAAGTTTTTTCGGAATTATGGGAAGATTGCGGCCCCTCTCACTTCTCTCCTTAAAAAAATTATTTCACTTGGACTCTCGCAGGGGATTAGGATTTTCAAGCTTTGAAGGTGGCCATGTGTACTACTCTGGTCTTGGCCCTTCCTGATTTCAAAAAGACCTTTGTCCTGGAATGTGATGCCTCGGGTAGAGGAATTGGAGACGTCCTTATGCAAGAAGGAAAACCTTTGGGCTTTACCAACAAACAATTATTAGAACACCGTTTGGGCCAATCAATCTATGAAAATCAAATGTTGGCTATTCTACATGCAGTGGATATCTAGCGCCCTTATCTCTTGGGGAAACGCTTCCAAATTAAGATAGATCATCAAAGCCTCAAGTATTTTATGGAGCAAGGACTTTCCTTCCCAAAGAAACAAAAATGGGTCACTAAGCTCTTTGGTTATGACTATGAGGTCATTTACAAGAAAGGCAAATAAAATGTGGTTGTTGATGCTGTTTCTCAAAAATATGAGGATGAAGGGTCCCTTTTCTCCCTCTCCTTCATCATACAAGATTGGCTCCAAGTTGTATGCCAACAATGGCTACATGATACTAAAATATCACATCTGATCCAAAAATTGCAAGCCAAATCTATAGTTTCCCCAGGGTACTCTTGGCACAATGATGAGCTTCGCTACAACAACTATTTGTATTTAAGTAAACAGTCACAAATTAAATCCACAGTGATTTATGAGCTTCATGCTACTCCCACAACTGGGCATTCAGGTTTTACCAAAACCTATGACCGGGTCAAATGTTCTTTTTTCTCGGATGGTATGAAAACTAACATTTGCAGTTTTGTAGTAGAATGTGATGTTTTTCAACGCAAAAAAGGTGAAACCATCAAGCCTTCTGGAACACTCCAACCACTTCCGATTCCACATGCTATTTGGAGGGACATTTCTATGGATTTTATTGTGGGATTACCTAAATCAGGAAATAAGTCAGTCATCATGGTGGCTATGGATCGTCTTTCCGAGTACGCTCATTTCTTTTCTCTTCAACACCCATTCATCGCATCCACTGTGGCTCAACTTTTCATGGATCATATCTTCAAGCTTCATGGAATGCCTCATTCTATTATTTCTGATCGCGATCCCACTTTCACCAGCAATTTTTGGCAAGAACTATTCAGACTATAGGGCACCCAATTGCATCTCAACATCGCCTATCATCCCTAGACTGATAGTCAAACTGAAGTAGTCAACAAGTGTTTGGAGACTTATTTGAGGTGTTTTGCCTATGGAAGGAAAAATCAATGGGCTCAATGGCTACCATTGGTTGAATGGTGGTACAACACTTCTTACCATACAACTACTTGCATGACTCCTTTTGAGGTAGTATATGGATGCAATCCACCTTATGTTCTATCCTACATGCCAGGTGTATTGAAGGTCCAGGTAGTTGATGAAGCACTTACAGTTCATGAGGATATTATTCGTACACTCAAAGAGAATTTGGTCATGGCTCATAATCACATGAAGCAATAATTATATCAAGGTCACTCATAACGCCACTTTGTTGAAGGAGACCAGGTAATTCTTTGACTGCAACCTTATAAGAAAACTTCACTCAAAGCCGAACATTGTCAGAAATTGGCGCTCAAATTTTATGATCCTTATACAGTTATCAAGTGCGTTGTATAGGTGTCCTATCAAATAGTTTTTCCCATTCAGTGTAAGCTCCATCATGTTTTTCATGTCTCCTTCTTAAAGAAGGTGATTGGAGCTAAGTGGCAAACTCAAACCAAACTTCCCTAGTTGGATGAAGAAGAATCCATCTGGTTGCAACAACAAGCAGTTTTGGACTAGTGAGAGCATCATATTCATAAATGTACCATCAAGGAAGTGTTAGTCCAGTGGAAAGATACAACTCCAGTAGATTCCACCTGGGAGCCCATTAACAATCTACAATAATTTCCTCATTTCAAGCCTTGAGGAAAAGGTTGATTTTAAGGGTGAGGGCGTGTTAGGGACCTAACCTACCTAACCCCTCAAGTGGATAGAATAATGTATTTAAACGTAATAAAGGTCAATATTAATAAGGCCTAATAGTAAGGAGGAATAAGTCAAATGTAAGAAGACCTAACAAAAGCTTCTTCTTCTAGAAGGATCTTCCTCTAGATTGTTCTTTTGGATAGATAGATTTCGTATAAATAGGAATAGATGGTATGAGAAGTTTTGTCTTGGATATTATTTTAATAAATCTCTTATCTGCTAGAGGTTCCCCCCTCAAAGAGGCAAGTGAACATTTCTATCAGTAATCAAAGTGATCATTCTAGTGTATTCTGGTATTATTTTGGTATTATTGTGGTTATATCCTTGTTTCTCTACTATTTCTAACTAAAATATTTGTGTTCTACATACTATTTTATATCTGGAATACTACATAAAATATAGGAGGAAAACTAATCATATAATCATATGAGTATGATAGGTGTCATTTACATAGAAGCTAGGTGTCCTTATCCTAACAAACTAGAATAAACTAATTTCTAAAAATATTTAAACTAGAAAATACTTAGACTATAGAACTTTAGGGTTATGAGGATAACATTCCCACCTTTAATCTAGAAGTTAATATTTACAAATACCAAGTTCATATATGAACTTAGTGAACTTTATTCTACCAAGAGGTTTGGTAAAGATATTTGAAGCTTGATCTTCAGATGGATAGAACTGAGGCTTGATGATGTGTTTGAAGATGAGATATATAATGTAGTGGTACTCGGTGTCGACATGTTTAGTCTTTGAATGAAATACTAGATTCTTGGCAATATTTATTGTTGATTGACTATCGATCAATAAAGTAGTTGGTGATTTTTGAGTTTCACCAAGATCCTGTAAAATTATGCGTATCCATACAATGTCACACGTTGCTTCCCAAGCTAATATGTACTCTACCTCTCTTAAAGAATTGGAAATTGTTGTCTTCTTTTGCAATTCCAAGATACTGCTACTGAACCCATATTCATTAAATAACCTGAAGTGGATGTTCTATCATCAATGTCACCTACAAAATCAACATCTGAATGTCCAACAAGTGTAAATTTTTTGTTTCTTTTGTAGAGAAGACCAAAATATTTTGTACCTTGAATGTATCTTAGTATCCGTTTTTCTAAATTACAGTGACTTTCGCTTGGTTCCTTCATAAATCTTGAAAGTATTCTGGTTGGATATGTCAAATCTAGTCAAGTATTTGTCAAATAAATGAGACTTCCAATCAATTGCATGTACCTTCTTTTGTTTACCAATTCCCCCCCTTCAAATTTTGAAAGTTTCAATTTTTGCTCCATTAGGGTAAGAGAAGGTTTACAATATTCTATGCCAAATTTCTTTAACAATTTAGTGGAATACTTAGTTTGATTAAGGAATATTTGATTAGGATGTTGAATACTTCAACTCCAATATAATAATGAAGTGTCCCTAAATCAACCATTTTGAACCCTGCTTTCAGTTCTTCCTTAACCTGTTTGATGTGAGCTTCATTATTTCCTGTTATGATTAAGTAATCAACATAGAGTACAATTATCACCAAGTGTTTACCTTTCATCCGAAAACACAACGTATCATCTGATTCACTTCGCTGAAAACCCAACTTTCATAGGTAATTATCCATTTTTTCATACCAAGCTAGAGAATCTTGTTTTAAGCCATATAAATCCTTCACAATTTTGCAAAATTTATGTTCATGTCCTTCAATTTCAAACCCTTGTGGTTGATTCATGGAAATATCTTCCTTTAGATCGCCATTCAGGAAGGAACTTTTGACATCCATTTGATATAATTTCCAACCATTATGCACAACCAAATTGATAACCATTTTGATATTATTCCATTTAGCTGTGGGTGCAAACGTTTCTTCATAATCAATTCCTTCCTATTGAGAAAAACCTTTAGCAACAAGTTTTTCATTGTACTTGTCAATTTTACCATCGGGCTTGTAATTTACTCGATAAACCCATTTACAACTGATGGGCTTAAGATCATGTGGACAATCAACTAAGTTCCAAGTCCCATTTGCAAGTACTAAATCATATTCATTAATCATTGCTAACTTCCATTCTTTACGCCCAACTACTTTATCAAAATAAGTAGGTTCAGTGGAAGCATGATAAAAATTAGCTTCTGATCTTGAAGATCCCCTAATTCTTGTTTTGTTAATTTCATATGAATGACTATCTTTGAGAAGTTGTTCGGCCCACTTTTGCCTCTTATGTTGAAGATATTGTGGATCTTAATCACCATTATTATTATTAAAAAGAGGTTTTTCAAAAAATGAGGCTCTTTTTTCATATGAAGTATCTGAAGTTGGGGAAGATTCTTTTGAAGATTCAATATTAGAAGAGTCTTTTGTAGTTTCATTATCACATGAATCAAAAGAACTTTTTGATGAAGAGATTTCCTCTAAATAAACAAAGTCTTTTTCAAACAAAAATGTTTTCTTTGACTTATTTAACCTACCTTTACCCTTAGTGTTTTTCTTCTCTAAACAAATAAGGAGATGACAAATATCATCAAAAATTTTACTTTTAGTTTCATAAAAAATTACATCTCTACTGATAATGAATTTTCCATTTGAAAGTAACCTATGCCCTTTCTTTTCATCAGAGTATCCAATGAAGATACACTTCATACTTTAGTTTTCTAATTTAGTCCTCTTTTCATTAGGAACTAAAGCATAGCATGTTGAGGCAAAAACCTTAAGATAAATATAGCTTGCGTTTAAAACCGCACCAAGATTCATAAGGTTTTTCTCCATCTAAAGTGTATGTAGGTGACCAATTTTTGAGATAAACTACAGTATGGAATGCTTCAACCCAATATTTTGTGTTCAACCCTTTAAACTGCATCATAGATCTTTCCATGCCCATGAGAGTTCTTTTCATCCTTTCAGTAACTCCATTCTGTTGTGGAGTATAGGAATTTGTCAGTTGCCTCTTAATTCCATTGTCTCGATAATAATCATTGAATTCAGTTGAAGTGAATTCTCCTCCATTATTTGTTCTCAAAGATGCAACCTTTTCTCTTGTTTCATTTTCAACCATGTGTTGAAAATTTACAAAGTTTTCAAAAGATTCAGAGTTTTCCTTTAAAAATTACACCCATGTCATTCTAGTGTAGTAATCAATGAACACTGTAAAGTATCGACATCCACCGAAAGAAGATTCCATATGACCACATATCATTGTGAATCAACTGCAAATACTTGCCAAAAATACAAGCTTCACACTTAGAATTTTCTCTCTTGAAAGCTGGAAAAACCTTTACCAAATATTGGAACTCAAGTTTCAAGAGACTATCAAAGTTTAAGTGACCAAATAAAAAATTCCATAATCTGAATGGAGACATTTTAGAATTCACTGCTACTACAAAATCATGCTTTCTTGGAATAATTTTTCCCTTCATTCTTAGCAATTTTCCATCTTCATATATTGTCATTATTGTTTTGAAGTTATCCTTCTCAGACTTAATATTGACCAAACCATCTTGCATGATGATTTCATGTACATCTTGTCAAATTGTGACTAAGGATAACAATTTTTTCTTAAAAGTTGGTACATACCAAACATTTGAAATCCATTTTTCACCAATTCCAAGAAGAAATACTTTCACTAAACTTTTTCCTTGAGGTATATGCGTTGTATCATCAACTAAATAGATGGGATTTAGTTGAACATCTTGATAATTCCAAAAATAGTCTCTGCAATAAGTCATATGTTGAGTAGCCCATTTGTCCAATATCCAATCAGTTTGAAATGAATCTTCTTGTTGAACTATTGTGAAAACATATTCATATTGATCATCCTAGTGGTCTTGATCCTCTACATTTTGAGATGATTGTTGATAATTTGAATTTTATGCGTTCTTAAACTTTGGAAATCAATCATTTCTTGTTAGACAATTTTATCCATGGGCGGGTGGCATGATTCCTTAGATACAATGCTTCTCTAATACAAAAAATGATGGAAACTACCACCAAAGGCAACCCAGAATCACATAGTCTTCAACACTCTATCACAATCAACATTCAAGCTACTTGTTTGGCCTCAGATCAACACGAATAGGTGCTCAAATGTTTCCTTTTCCTGCGACACTAAATTCCACTCTATCATAGATGACTCAGTGTGGAATTACCACTACATAGACATACCTCAACATAGAACCATCAACGAATAATGTTGACGAAATATGTCACATAAAATTATGCATGAAATTTAGCAAACAATGCGAATGTGTCACAGGTTACTCTGCACATGGAATCCTATAACAATACTAACTTGTCACAGATATTTATAGGGTGTTCCACTACGCCAAATCGTGATTGTATGTTCATGTGAAGAAAAATACTCAGGAAATAGTATTTTAAATAGAATTTTAGAACTTGCTGAAATTAATTGTGCATGGTCTTCCCGCAATCACATAAAGAGGACAAATATCTGAAAGGCTCATTCGACTTTCTTGGTTATAATTATTATTCAATGGACTTTACATTCAACAATCCCACTCCACAAAATTCTTTGAACACTGACTACGTTCTAGAATCCCGGGCTAATATATCAGGTAAGATGAATATGTACCATTTTAATCACTTAATTTCTTGGCAAATTGGTCAATCAGATTTCAACAGATGAAGTAACTCATGGTATTTGATTCTTCTATGGTATTAAAACTTCTTTGTTTGGAATTGGTGGTTCAGATCAAGTAAACGGAGTTTACATTGGATCCACTGTAAGTGTTTCGAGATATAGTTTATTCTGTTAAAACCCATAATGGGATATATAATTTCATCACGGTTTATGGTTAGTTTAAGTAAAGAATACAAGACTCTCTGTTTACAGTTTGCAGGAAGGTGTCAGCTATTTTAGGTTCTATCATGTTGGATTGAGGGAGGTGATAAACTATACGAAGCACCGCTTTAACAATCCTCGCATATATATCACTGAGACAGGTACCCACTTTTAATGTTCATTCATTGGTTTTCAATGTTGTCTTCAGTCAAGAATATGGATCTGATCGTTGTGATCATTGTGATTGAATATGGATCTGATCGTTACGAACAACATAAATTTTGAATAGGGTATGGTGATTTCGACAATGACAAAACTCTGCTTGAAGAAGCATTGCAGAATTTGGTGCGAGTGGAATACCATTCAAAACATCTATCATCCCTACTTGAAGCCATAAGGTGTGTGCGACATACACTCCTCTTTTTTGTCATTTAACTTTTCCATGTGGAGTGTGGGTTATTGTCGAGGGCTTTGTAATTTTGTAAAATGAATCTCAAGGAGGGAGCGGACGTCCAAGGTTATGTGGTTTGGTCGCTTTTGGACAACTTTGAGTGGGCGAGTCAATATGACTATCACTTTAGTTTATATTATGTTGTTACAAAGACAATTTAAAGTGATATCCCAAGGAATCCGCCAATTGGTTTAGAAACGTCCTCAAGTCATAGAACATTTATTCCTCGAACTGCACTTCAGCTGGTTGGTGCCTAAGCGATATGCCAGGGAATCTGCCAACTGGTTCATAAACGCCCTCAACTTACAGAGCATTTGTTCCGTGAACTGCATTAGCATGTATATTTCTGCACATTAATGAGTCCTGAGATTGAGGTCCATGTTAACTATTATTATTAAATGTATGAAAACGCTATTTTTTGAAAAATTAAATTTCTTACAAAGATATTAAATATTTTAATCTTTTAAAATAGTTTAAGTTTGGCCATTGATTTTTTATTACATTAGGGCTCAAACATCTGTTATAATAAAAGATACATTAAGATATTTTATTACATTGGGGCTCAAACCTTTGTTATAATAAAAGATGCATTAACATTTAGTTAATATTTTATAATAATAATAAATACATTAAAATTAATTTGTTTAATATTTTATAATAATAAATGCATTAAAATTTAGTAAATGATTTCAAGTTTCACATGAATTTGTATTAATTTAATTGTTATTAACACAATGATTTCAAGTTTTACATGAATTTATATTAATTTAATTGTTATTAAAACACTAGATAGCTTTAAAACTCTTTTCATACTCTCAATGACTAAAGTACCTCCCCTACCTACATACAAAGCCAAATGCCATTATTTATTTGGTGTATATATTTTATTAAACGGTGTATAAGTGTCATAGAATCTTATATATGTTTTTGGTAGAATAATAAAAAATAATAGAGAGAATTTTAGATGGTAAGTTTAGTGGAATCAAAACCCACTAAAAACACACCTCACTTTCATAAACTTGTAAATATTGGCAAAAGATTTCTAATAGTGCAAAGAGAGTCCATGATGGAGCTCGTATATGAAAGTTATGAAAGTTATGGCATTTTTTTTTTGCGACAACCTAGATTTGGCCTCTTGTTAGGGTTTTTTTGGATGAGCATCATATGCATATCCCTTCTTAGATGCAGATACCACAATAATAATTGAGTAACAATGTTTAGTTTTCACTATATCTTGTGTACATTTTGGAATACTATGTGTTATTTTATCTCGTTCTCATTCTAATTGGATTTATGGTATAGAAACAATATGTTCTTTCTATTTTTGTACCGGGCATGTCCATGATGATGTTAGGGTATATGAGTCTAGGCCCTTAGATAATTGAGCATGTAGAAGGTTGATGCCTTATCACTTTTTTGTTTCTAGGCTTTTGGACAACCTTCGATTCCAAAAACAACAGATGAAGATCTTTTTAAGTAGGTTATACAGTGTTAAAATTTAGTTTGATTTTCTGCCACTTTGATGGATAAATGGATTTTCAACTTTAAAATTTCAACCTTAACAATAATAGTGTGGGGATATAAAAATCCAGAAAAAGATTTAATACCGTAGATTTCTCGAAAAGAATAAGTCAATTGTTTAACAACTATAATATTTGTAGATTGAAGCAATGTATATTTTAAGTTCATCAACATCACATCTTTGATTAGTGACAAATTTGAAAAACTTAAACATCTTTGAGTAGAGAAAAATTTGAAAAACTTTCTTGGTGTAGCTGTATCATTCAAGTGAAATATTCAATTGGTTTTGATTTCATTTATGAGCAAATAATCCTATGGCGAATCCTATCATACTCGGTCTCCTATGGCGAATTTAAATTGATCATATATTTATGGCAAATCCTATCATACTCGGTCTCCTATGGCTATCTCTTTCCCTAGTCCTCACCAGTGCTTACGATCCAGATCTTCTGCAAGATTTCTGCGTGGCTGACGATACCTCTGCAGGTAAAAAGATATATAACTTCTTCCTTTTTTCTCTCTCTGCAGTCTTGCTTACTGTTTCATTTTTTAGAACTATTTACATTAACAATGGCTCTGTTATTGATATTACAGATAGTGTGAAGGTGAATGGATTTCCATGCAAGGATCCCAAGATGGTGAAAGCCTCCGACTTTTTATTTCAAGGACTAAGAAATGAAGGTTCCACCAACAATATGTTTGGGTCCCTCGTTACAGCGGCGAATGTAGAAAAATTTGAGGGGCTGAACACTCTGGGAATATCAATGAACCGCGTGGACTTCGCTCCCGGGGGCGTGAACCCTCCTCATATCCATCCTCGTGCGAAGGAGATTGCTTTTGCAGTGGAGGGCACCATTCTGGCTGGTTTCATCACCACCAACAATACTTTGTTCTCACTTCTTGAGGCTACAAACAAACACGGTGAGGCTACGCTCACTTCTTGATATTAAACGAAGACGGATTACATCCTTATATAGGAAAAGACTCTCCCGATTCGGCTACATGCAAACCAAAAGACAACCAGAGAATTGACTCTTAACTAAGCTAACTGGCGCTTACAACACGCGCTTATTACTGAAGCTAATCAACTAGTTAACATCTCCATTATTTCCAAGTCT
>JASDQU010333214.1:0-11173 GCA_032191745.1 Picea mariana
CCCCAGTGGTTGGGGCATCGTTCTCCTCTGGAGAGTTGAGTCATCCCCCAGTGGTTGGGTGTGTCCATGTGATGGGTGTATCATTCTCCTCTGTGTGAGAGTTGAGACGATGTGGTACTCCAGATGATTCTGTTGAGTATGACGTCCCTGTGGTTGAGCACAGGTGGACGTGTCCCTAGTGGCTGAGCACTAGTGGACGTGTGGATCCCTTGCTATATTGTCTAAGTGTAAGATTTACTTGTAACCCTAATTGCGATGTAAAGGGTACAAGTCGACCCCACCATATGTGAAAGATAATTAATGTTTATTGTTATAATTAATTATTTTCTGAGTTATTGAGGTCGACCCTATTGTGCCAATAAACACACCTATTGCCGTGTTTGGTCTAGTATAAGTAAAGGTGATTTCCCCATTGAGGAAAGACACTTGTCACTTGACATTTCAGAATTTCAGCAAGTACACTTTTAGGGCTGAAGTGTGCACCTCTCTTGGGCGTAATTTTCAAGGTAGTAGAACACCCTCTTGTGTGCATTAGGGTTTTATGGTTGGGGGAGCTTCTCTTGAGAACATAGCAAAGGATTGCTGGGTTTTCTTCCCTTGAGTAGAAGTGTTTCCTAGGATATGTCTTGTGTTCTTGTGCATGGTACTTCTTCTTGTGATCTTGGTTATTGCAACACTTGTGAATGGTGTAGCTGCATTTGTTTATGGTTCAAGTAAATGCTAAAATGGAATAAACCTCATGCATCAGCTAACCATAGTGAAAATTCAACATCTTGGTGAATCCTTCCTCCCCCTTTATCCTCATAGTATCGGTAGATAGCTTCCTTGGCCCTATCCATGGTCTCATGCAAGTATCCCATTGCGGGCTTCTCACCATCAACCAATCGAAGAACCTTTACCAAAGGTTCACTAATGGTACATACCTCGCCTACTCCACTCCAGAATCTCTGGTCATGTCCCACAAGTTCGGCTATGGCTTTCCCATCTTGTTTAGTGCTATAGACACAAGCAACCCACTCATCAGAAATAAACATTCTTTGTAACTCCAACATACTCTTGAGGAGCGACTGAAGAGAAATGAAGCTGGTGGCGAAACGTGTGATCGTGGGACGCACCAACTCTCTGTTCCATGTGAACCGTCTCATGAGTGAAAGAACAAATGTGTGATTATAATATTATATATATATTTTTTGTCACACTCCGAGCTGAATCAATGATTTCCTTGATCCAAGGAAGTTTTCCCATGTCCTCTATTATCAAATCAATGCAATGGGCGGCACAAGGACTCCAGTACAAGGATGGATACCTCTCCATAAGCATCCTCCCAACAATAACATAATTAGCACCATTATCCGTGATGACTTGGAAAACATACTGTGGGGCCTATCTCTCAGATAAAGCCATCCAACAACTCACATAGTAATTGTGCATCTTTTGTATATGCACTTGCATCAACACTTTTGATAAACATTGTCCCCTTGGGACAATTAACAAAGAAGTTTAGAATTGACCTGACTCCATCATTCTACCCATCTGACATCACGGTGGTCTTCCATGTTTCCCTAAGCTGAGCTAATCTTTCTGTGCAATCAGCGTTTTCCCCTTGAAGGAGACGCCCTCTCAAATACTGATAGGAAGGGCCCTTATACCCCGGGCCAACAATTGCAGCAGCTTCAAACATGGAATGGTAGAAGGGGTTATTAGCAATGTTAAAAGGTATATCACTCCAAAGAAAACATTTGGCCACAAGCTTGTCGACCTCCTCCTTCTCTTGTTAAAATTTTGGTATGCTCGATTAACCATAGACAATGTCACATCATTGTCACCCAACCATAGGCATTCACTATGCCACCCCCGAGCACACTAACCTTTTCTTAGATAGAATGAAGAACCAACAGATAAACCCTAACCAGAAACACCACTACTGCAGTAGCAACACAATACCAAGAGAATGTACCTCTACTAATAGAAGCGTACCTTTACCAAGAGAAGCATACAAAAGACTTGTGCCTCCTTCTATTGCAATTGCCGCTGTAGCTCCTCAAACTTGCACCCTCCTTTTGCTGAGTGAGTGAGTGTAAGTGTACAAATGAGCTAAGGCGTCACCTTATTTATACTTATTCTGCCAGTGAACTTTTACCATAGGGTTGACTTGTCTTTTCTGACAAATATAATTTACTTTGACTTTTTCTGCCAGGGCCGACTTCTCTTTCTGGGGTTTTCTATTTCTTTATTATTATTCTCCTTGGGCCAACTTCTCTTCTAGGGTTTCCACACATTTGTTTAATGGTTCTCTTTCTTCCAAAATATTCTATTCTAAGTACAAAGGTTACACTTGGAGGTTAATACCTCCCGTAGCTACCAAAACATCAACACTCCCTCTTAGCTAGGGAGGTTCTAACTAATATGTTCTTCATGTAATGGTCTCAAACACATCCATCCATCTCACATGGCATGGGCAAGACTCACATGGTCATGCAGACCAGTCTACAGGTAGCATCACCATAACCACATAGGTTATCTCATGATTAAACAGATCATGTCACCAGTAGCATGGCCAAACAAGCCATCTCATGATCAAACAGATCGTGTAACAAGTAACACCATCATAGCTGCACAGGCTCTGGAATATGCAGTTGAGCCATTTTACACAGAACTGTGCTACTACCCAATCCAAATGGTGTTTGGGCAACTGCAACTTGCCAGCTCACACAGAATCTGACATCTAGTTCATAAAGAACTAGTAACTCCCAGTTCATACAGAATCTGAGATCTAGTTCATAAAGAACTAGTAACTCGTCAACTCACACAGAATATGGCATCTAGTTCATAAAGAGCTAGTAACTCGTCAACTCACTTAGAATCTGACATCTAGTTCATAAAGAACTAGTAACATGCGTACCAGACTATTTCACTGGAGTAGCAATATTTCAGCGTACCAGACTATTTCACTGGATTAGCAATATCTCAACGTACCAGACTATTTTGCTGGAGTAGCTATGCGTACCAAACTGTTTCACTGGAGTAGCAATATCTCAGCATACCAGACTATTTCACTGGAGTAGCTATGTGTACCAGACTATTTCACTGGAGTACTTGTGTACCGGACTATTTCACTGGAGTAGCAGATCTACGTACTAGGCTGTTTCACTGGAGTAGTAGATGTCTAACATACTAGGTTGGCCCTCTAGCTGTCTCGGAGGCACGCTCTCCTCGAAGGATCTGCGTGAAGCCTCCAACTACACAAACGGGTTGGGCCTCCATAGCTAGGAAAATACGCTCTCCCTGAAGGATCGACGTACACATCATCATGACTGGTGCCATAGTCAGTGCCCATGCATGACAACCTGCTGTCCATCACTCCCTCTTACTAGGGAAGTCCTTCTGGACCACACCAAGCTTGTCTCTGAAGTACACAAACTTCACTCTCGACAGAGGCTTGGTCAACATGTCTGCTATCTGCTCATCTATAGCGACATATTAGAGCTTCACTGCTCCCTTCTGCACTATATCTCTGATATAGTGATACATGGTGGCATCCACTGTCTTTGAAGGAGTATCACACATCAAATTCAGATTCGTCACCATCAGAGTAGGCATGGCCTTGCAATCCATCATCCCAAATCTCTTCAGGATCTCTATTGCATACTTTCCTTGATTAAGGAAAATCCCATCCGATCTCTACCATACCTCCAGACCCAAGAAATAATGTATCATACCCAGGTCTTTCATCTCGAACTCTGATGCAAGCTTTCTCTTGCACTCAACGATGAGCTCCTCGTCTCCTGTTAGAAACAGGTCATCCATATATAACAATAATATCATTGGTCCACAATCCACAACCTTGTAGTAAAGGTTGGAATCTACTTTACTCTTGGTAAAGCCCAAGCTTATCTGGGAACTGTCTGATCTGGCATATCATGCCCGGGGTGCTTGCTAGGCCCGTACAAAGCCTTGTTCAATCTGCAAACATGAGACTCCTTCTCATGTATCTTGTGGCTGTTCTATGTACACTTCTTCTAGCTATTGGAGCAAGTGTCTCATCATAATCTTCTCCCTCTTGCTGGGAGAATCTTCTGGCCATAAATCAAACTTTGTACATCTCTATGCTGCCATCACCAGCATGTTTGATCCTGTAGATCAATTTGGAAGTCACCATTGACTTCCCTTCTGGTCTCAAGGAAAAAATCCATATCCCATTCCTTCTGACTGGGTTCCTCCTTTGTCACTGAAGCAAGGGAATCTTCCTAGGAGGTCTCATATCTCCTTGAAGCTTATGAAGCTTCGATCTAGCCTCCTCAACTCATGGCACCTGTCTGTCAATCCTGGAAGATGTCTCTGTCTCCCATCTAAATCTGAGGAGGAATACTTTTTGAATGAAAGTCTCTAAGCCACCGACTCTCTCTGAGATCAAGATCACTCTGAGTCTCCATGCTCCCTTTGAAGCTTGACTCCTTTTGAGTTTATATAATCTCCAGAGCCATCTGCTTCCCTTGAGGTCTAATCTCCTATGAATGGTCCAGGGGAGGCTGCTCCTCCCTATTGTATCGTGATGGCTGACTCCTTCTGAACCCTAGCTCCTTTTGAGTTGGTGCTTGGTGAGGTTGCCTGCCTTACCATTGGTGGAGCCATTTGCTCCTCATGATATGTCTCATCAATACTACATATCTTTGCATCCTGCAAAGTGTCACGGGACCATATTGGTCTCTTCCTGGTTACTGTAACGATTCTGGGTAGGCCCTTCTGGCTCTACTAACTCTTCCTGATGATCTGAAGAGTGATCAACTAAACTAGAGGGATCTGTTCGATCATATTTGGAGCCTTGTGCTCCTTACAATCAATTTCCAAATGAGATACTCTGTATTTTGCAGAAGTACCATTCTAGCCAGAAGGTTTTAACTTCGTCCTCCTTTTCTTTGATACATGGATGTATACGGTCGTGTATACAACTTCTTATCTGGATAGTCTGCTCCATGTTTCAAACTAGAGACCATCTAATATGTTGCCTCCTGTAATTGTCACTATAGCTCCCCTCAAAGTTATCGCTTGTGACCTGCTCGGAACAAGACCAACAACAAGGGAAAACAAAAACAAAAACAAAAACAAAGACAAGAATAATCCTCTTATAATAATACTAAAAACAAAAACGAGAACAATCGTCACAATAACTCCTTCTCGGAGCTATCACTTGTGACCTGCTTGGAACAAGAGGCAAAATAAAAATGCAATAATAAGAAATAGGAACAACACTCTTATAGTGTTGTAACCAATCATTCCTCCATGGTAACCTCCATGGAATTTACAAGATAACTTGCCCAAGACAAGAGCAACAAGAGCAAAAGTATTTCCAATATAATACCATTTTCATAAGAACATATCTATGTTAACAAGAATAAAAGACAATTTCATGGTAATCATCATAGCATTACCAAGGTGACCTGCCTGGAAGCAAAATCAAAAGTATCTCCTAGAGGAGATGTTAGTTCATCTTGCAAACAAGTACAATAAGCATTTATATCAATAGTACTCACATGCTACCAAGTATTCATTGTATCTAGCAGTAGTAAAACATTAGTGTTTACTATAGTGTATTCATTGTCACAACTATAGTGTTTACTTGTAATGTAGCAATTATCAAACTTGATATGTTCAGGTTGGAAACTTATCAATTTAATCAATCAAACTTGGAACCTGGAGTCTTATCTCCAAGAATGAGTGTTGTTGCTTTTCTTTCGAGTGTTCTTCATTCAAGATAACAAGTATTCTCTCCAACCTGTCCTCTATACCAAGACAATATGCTTTCTTGACAGAAATCCGAGTTAGGGAATATAATGCAAATAAACTCTAAAATCTCAACCTTAATGAATCTAATACTTTGACTAAAGTCAGCTCATAACTTCAACTTTGACCAAATGTTAGTATGATAATCATAACTTAAATAGATCAAAATACAACTAGATGTTCATAAGATCACAATAATGCCATAACAACTAGAGGCATATCAAAACAATCAAACCTGGAGTGTGTTGTAACTCTGAATGTGCTAGATCCGAGGTCTGGATCTTCGATTGTTGCTTGGAAAAAAGATCCCTTCTCTTGCAAACACCCTCAAGATAGTGATACAGTTTAAACATATACAAGTACATACCTCCGGTAACCTCCATGGTAATTACAAGATAACTTGCCCAAGACAAGAGCAACAAGAGAAAAAGTATTTCCAATATAATACCATTTTCATAAGAACATATCTATGTTAACAAGAATAAAAGACAATTTCATGGTAATCATCATAGCATTACCAAGGTGACCTACTTGGAAGCAAAACCAAAAGTATCTCCTAGAGGAGATGTTAGTTCATCTTGCAAACAAGTACAATAAGCATTTATATTAACAGTACTCACATGCTACCAAGTATTCATTGTATCTAGCAGTAATAAAACATTAGTGTTTACTATATTGTATTCATTGTCACAACTATAGTGTTTACTTGTAATGTAGCAATTATCAAACTTGATATGTTCAGGTTGGAAACTTATCAATTTAATCAATCAAACTTGGAACCTGGAGTCTTATCTCCAAGAATGAGTGTTGTTGCTTTTCTTTCGAGTGTCCTTCATTCAAGATAACAAGTATTCTCTCCAACCTGTCCTCTATACCAAGACAATATGCTTTCTTGACAGAAATCCGAGTTAGGGAATATAATGCAAATAAACTCTAAAATCTCAACCTTAATGAATCTAATGCTTTGACTAAAGTTAGCTCATAACTTCAACTTTGCCCAAATGTTAGTATGATAATCATAACTTAAATAGATCAAAATACAACTAGATGTTCATAAGATCACAACAATGCCATAACAACTAGAGGCATATCAAAACAATCAAACCTGGAGTGCGTTGTAACTCTGAATGTGCTGGATCCGAGGTCTGGATCTTCAATTGTTGCTTGGAAAAAAGATCCCTTCTCCTGCAAACACCCTCAAGATAGTGATACGGTTTAAACATATACAAGTACATACCTCCGACAACAGTGGCAGGCAACGACATCATCCGGTAGCAGCGACAAGTAATGATGAATCCAAAAACTTTGAAGTGCTCCAATTTGCAATCTGAAGATAGCTGGAGATGCACTAGGGTAGGGCGCACTAGGACAACTAAAAGTTAGGCCCAACACTTCACAGAAACTTTCACTGCAATTGGTACTAAGCAACTAGCACAAAGTAACTGGCACGAAGCAACTGGCACTGTAACTGTAACTGGTACTGCAGACCTAGGGTTTTATGAGAAAACCCTAATTTCTCAACTTCAGAAAATTGCAGATTTGATCTGGGGAAAAGATGCACCCTACTAAGGCGACCTTCTTGGTGGGTTCAGTAAGTGCTTAACGAGCTTGACAAGGGGGGAAATTGAGGATCTTCCTTGTAGCGGTTAGACTGTTACGAAGGAAACCAACTCTGAAATCATGTTAAAATTTTGGTATGCTCGATTAACCATAGACAATGTCACATCATTGTCACCCAACCATAGGAATTCACCATGCCACCCTCGAGCACACTAACCTTTTCTTAGATAGAATGATTCTGGCAAGTCCACACTAGAACCAACAGATAAACCCTAACCAAAAACACCATTGTTGCAACAACAACACAATACCAAGAGAACGTACCTCTACTAATAGAAGCATACCTTTACCAAGAGAAGCACTCAAAAGACTTGCGCCTCCTTCTATTGCAACTACAGCTGCAACTCCTCAAACTTGCGCCTTCCTTCTGCTGAGTGAGTGAGTGTAAGTGTACAAATGAGCTAAGGCTTCACCTTATTTATACTTATTCTGCCAGTGAACTTTTCCCACAGGGCCGACCTGTCTTTTTTGGCAAATGTAATTTACTTTGACTTTTTCTGGCAGAGCCCACTTCTCTTTCTGGGGTTTCTATTTCTTTATTATTATTCTCCTTGGGCCGACTTCACTTCTAGAGTTTCCACACATCTAATGGTTCTCTTACTTCCGAAATATTTTATTCTAAATACAAAGGTTACACTTGGAGGTTAATACCTCCCACAACTACCAAAACATCAACATCTCTTTTCTTTTAATCAATGACCGAATAGAATGTTTCCCCCTGGGTGTTGACCTCGGCACAAAGAAAGGTGAGGTTGATGAGCGAACTGCAGAAGTTGAGGCTGAGGGCCCTGTGGCTGAGGAGTGGGATTGTGGTACTAGTCCCCCTTCACAGGCACTTGTTCCAGTGTTTCTATTTGCAAGTTCAAGTTTTTTTTTGCAAGCCTCGGTCGCATCCCTCTTATTAGCCATATCAATGAGTGATTGGTTTGCAACATGCATAATTTCTGGGGTACTCTTTGGACAAATTTCCACATCAAAACCAGTGATTTTGGCAAGGTGGTATTTGAAGCCGCTACTTCCTCCATTAATTCTTTTTTCGCAAAGATTGCATGTCAATATTTGTCTATTGGGAAGTTCTACTGGTTCACCATACACCCACATTGGATCCAATGCCTTTGACATTTTATTTAGGTGAAAAAATTAAACCTATGGCACAAAAAAAAATAAAAATAAACACATGATAATGCAAAGCTTAAATAATGAGAGCTAGATGAATGTGGAATGATTGAATCTTCCATTCAAAAACAACAAGAAGAGGCACATTGCAAACCCTAGCCTAACTCTAGAAAAACAAAGTTCAAACAAATGAAAGAAAAACGTTTTGGATCGTACCTGAAAATCTTGATGGTTTGAATGATTGAATAATGAATCCCCACTCCACGATCTCTCTGCTAATGGCAACAAGATCCTTGGCTTTCTTGAAGATTTTCTAGGTCCTAACAAGCTGCCAACTAGGTCTGTCTTTGACCTCAAGTTGGCTCTAAGTTTCAACTGTCAAACAAGGGTTTGCTGCTGTTTTATAAAAACAAACTGTTCAATAACTTCTTCGCTGTTTTGTTATGGTTACATAGGCCATTTAGGTGCTCTATCATGTAGTTTTTGTCACCAAGATGTTAGCACATGCATACCATAAATTATGTAACACACCTAGAGATCTTTACTGCTGAAAATACTCTTGTTCTAAACACTAGCATACATGAAAATGAACATAGGTATTTTTGGTCAACATGACCCTGGATAAACCCCCCCCGGGGAAAACCAGTTTGGAATATGAGTGTATATATGTGGAAAATAGAAGGTGGAATACAAGTACAATAAACAAATGAACCTAATACGATAGCAGCTTGACTCAAGCTGCAACATAAGTCCAAGAGGTAGAGATGCGCCCTAGGATGGTGTGGCCTCCTCACAAGTTGCCCAATCCACTGAAATGAAGCGCCCTAGTTGCTGGAAGCTCTGATGGAGAAACCCTCACACACAACTTTGAATCTGTGTTGTAGCTCTCCATTGAAACTTTCCTCAAAGCAATCTGACCAATGCAAGTCCTCCCTGCTACCAATGCGCCCTCCTCACCCAGTGCACCCTCCTCCAAGCAAGATCAACTCCTACAAATAACTGAGGGTCTAAGCCTCCTGGCTGCCTCCATGAATAGGGGTGCCCAAGATTTCCTCAACTCTAGCCTCCAACCTCATCCTCATGCTCTTCCTCAAACTCTCCAAGTGAGCAAATGAATGAATGAGCTCCTCTTTGCCCTTTGCGCCCCTCTTGAACCTCCATAAGGAAACCTAAAGATTGGATGGATGAGATCATCCTATCTCATCTCCAATCTAAGGTTGAGATCATCCCATAATAATCTCACTCAAAAACCCACTTTGGGTTAAGTTTCCTAAGTTCACTTTATGTCTCCTAATTCACCCATAAAGTGAATTAATAGTCATTTAGGCTAAAATGATCAAATTTCACTTTTGACTTAAATCTCCTAAGTCAAAGTGAAATTAGACATAAAGTACAAGGCACAAAGTACATAGTACTTCCCACATGTGTTTAGAAGCTCATAAACACAAGGGGAACACTTCCCAAGGTACATAAATCTCAACACTCCCTCTTACTGAGGAAAGTGTTTCTCACCAAGCCCATCTTGTCTCTGAAGTAGACATGTTTGCCCCTTGGCAGGGCCTTGGTGAGGATGTCTGCAATCTGCTCGTCAGTCGATATATACTGTAACTGTACTGCCCCTCTCTGTACCCAATCTCTGATGAAGTGATATATGATCTCAATGTGCTTCGACCAGTCATGGAAAACTGGATTCTCAGAGAGTTTGATACAACTCTGATTATCGCAGTGTATGAGGGTCAGTGGAAACTCCTGACCAAATAATCCTACTAGCATCTTACGAAGCCAAATGGCCTCGCAACTGGCCTGGCTGGCCGCCATGTACTCTGCCTCGGCGGAACTCAAAGTAATTGACTTCTGCTTCTAGCTGAACCAAGAAACAAGTCCTGATCCCAAACCAAAGCAACACCCTGAGGTGCTTTTCCTGTCAGTAGCACATCCTACCCAGTCTGTCGGTGTAGCCAACCAAACTGACCCCATCACCTCTGATATAGTCCAGGCCAAAATCAACTGTCCCAACAATGTACCTCAACACATGTTTTGCCCCAATCTAGTGAACACTCCTCGGTTCTACCATATGCTGGCTGAGAGTGTTCACGACAAAACAAATATCTGGTCTAGTGTTGACCAGATACATAAGTGAATCGATCAATTGCCTATAAACTGTGGCATCTACCAACTGAGAATCTGAAGAACTAAGCTTTTTCCAGTTGGTAACCATGGGTGTCGACATAGGTCTGCAATCCTCCATCTAAAATCTGCTCAAAATATCTGCAACATACTTCCCCTGCCCGAGAATTATGTGTCCCTCCTCTTGCCATACCTCCATACCCAAAAAATAGTGCATCAACCCAATGTCACTCATCTCAAACTCTGATGCAAGTCCCAACTTGCACTCAACTATGAGATCCTCTGCGTCTGTGATGAACAAGTCATCCACATACAGAATGAGAATGAGCGTGTCCTCACCTCTAATGATGTAATAGAGGTTAGGATCAACATTGCTCTTCTCGAAACCCATTTGAAGCAAGTATGTTTCAATACGTGAATACCAAGCTCTGGGAGCCCATAAAGTGCCCTTTTTCAAAAGGCACATGTGAGACTCCCTTTCACTCACCTTGAACCCCTGTGGTTGCTCATTGTACACCTCCTCCTCTAT
>JASDQU010333215.1:0-12765 GCA_032191745.1 Picea mariana
CACTCTAGTTTAACACACATATTTGGTTATTAGTTTATGCCTATGTCATATATCTTGGTTTAATTTACTTAACAAGTTTATGGTGGTGTTCTATGTCTTGACTTAATTGACTTAGCTAAGTACGTCCTTTAACATGTGTTTTCCATGATAAATCTTACACATTAAGGATATATACCATCCACAACTAGACAATGAAAAACATACATAATGTGGACATGATTTATTTAGCACTCGAGAACATTGTCAAGCATACCGTTATGTTGCCATGATGGAGGTGTAGGGTAAAATTGGCTTTTATCCCAAATTTTTAGTAATAAATAAAAAAGTGAAACATAGTTTCATAATTTCACATATAATCATTAAAGATAGATTAAAAGGAAATATTTAATCTTGTAAAAATGGGAGGGAAGTAAGAGTAGAGAAAACAGATGCTTTCCTTAAATTGTTGAAACTTTACACTATAAAAAAATTTAAAATTCCCTTAAGTTGAAGACTGAAATCCAACTATATAAAAAGTTGAGAAGATGATTTTTTTTTTAAAGTAAGCTTAAAAAACACCATGGTCAATGGAAATCCCTAAACAGATTAAAAATCGAGTAGTTTGGGCTCTTTTGTGTGTGAGAGGGAGAGGGGAGTTTGAAATCCAAAAAAAAATCTCGCCTTTTCCATGGGAGAGGACTATCCATTCACACTAATGCCAGGGATGCAAACACCGGCAAAAGAGACCAAAGAAAAAAAATAAAAGGAGGACCTGAGAAATATTTGAAGCCCTCTGTCCTCCTATACCATGGAGCCTGCAACTATTCTTGCCAAGGCCAAAGGCTACAATGTGTTCGGACTTCACAAGCAGGTAGCTAGCTATCTAAAGGCTTTACTTGGGTTCATCAATGGCAAAGAAAACAAGAGTTCATCTGATCAATTCGATGGTGGAATTCTCAATCCTGCCATGATCGGGAGAATGCCAATCAAAATAACTGGAAATATGTCATGATCTCTCCGAGATTTATTGGTAAGAATGAATCGAATGCGGGAATAGGGCAAGGGATTTTCATGAAAAAAAAGTGTAGAATTTTCTGTGAAGATATTAATTATTCTTGTTTAAGTTTTTGAAGAAAATTTGGAGTTTGATTTACTAGAAAAGATCATAGAATTGCGAATTATAGCAGAGGGCGCATTTTTATAATCATTTATGCTTTTATGCACTGGTTCTCCAGTCCACCACATTGGTCCCATTGTTCTTGAAATGAGAATTTTGGGTAATGGGGGATTCTATTTTGTGGCCCAGTTTCAAATCATAAGTAAAATCTGTCTGTTGGGATTCGATTTGGTGGCCGTAAGGCATAAAATTTTAGTATGTGTTTTCAAGGGTTGTAATGAGTTGTGTATAGCATGCTTCAATATGGGGTTTAAAAAATGTGGATATGCTTTTTAGAAAAGCGAGATTCCTTAGCAGCTGGAAACCAGTCTCTTCTCTGGAGATGCAATTGCCAATGCTGGTGTAAGCTGAGGTGACACCAAGTGGCATTGTAGGTAGAATGTATATAAATTATAGTGCTTTTTGAGATCAGTTGGAATATTTTTTCTAAGCTCGCCTGTAAGGTGACCATAGCACTCTGCCAATGAATGATACATTCTATAGAATTATTCAAGATGGTTGAGGAGTTTGGGCCTTTTCTTATAATACATTTCTACCTTTTTGGCAAGCGAATCTGCATCTTCTTCAATTAGTTTTAGCATTGTCTTCACATGCTTATCCATGCCTATACAAACAAAATGTTTCATGTATCAATTCAATTAACATGAACTTGGCAGACTGAAAAGAAAACGAAAATATAAAAAATACAACTGTAATTGCACAAAGAAACCAAAACTCCCAGGCAAAAATAGAATGCATACCTTCCAAATTTTCTTCCAGCCATCTTGAATTTTTGGGACTGATATGACTGTGACACTGTCCCACCACCAAGAATGGGACTTTCCATCTCCACTCTTCTTCATCTTGCAGGCATTTTGTCAGTGTTGTTGATGATATCAGATGATCGAATTTGACAGGAAGGTATGCTTTTCAACTAAATAGGTTTCTCTGAATGCAGTGTGTCAGTCTTTCACCATAGTAATGCCCCGCATTTCAGATCCTGCCAGAAATAGAACTACTTGCTAAAGGATTTGCAGAATTTTACAATAGCACTAATCCTTTGACGTGAGGTATTGTACCCTTGATTTGATAGGGTACTCTGTAGAACAACTCTTCTGTGCATTGAGACAATTTTTGTTTCCCACCTTGTGTACAGATGCTAAACCTCTCTGATAAAAATGCAGAATTGCTTTATCCATATGATTTAATTTTGTAATATATGTAATAAATTGGTATAATTTGTATGAAGCATATGGACTAAAACATACAAAACTACCTTTTATTTATTTTGAAGGTTAAAATCTTAAAAAAACCATTGGAGAGTAATTTTTTTAACAAAATGTTGAAGGGAACATGTTTAGTAAAAATGTTCTATGACAAGGGATATAGAAACTCAAAATGTAAAAGAGAAAAATGGATTGACAAGTAAAGTGCAAAGAAAATTCCAATGTTGCTCCCTCTTATTATCCCTGGGAGGCAAACTTTAGTACATTGTTTTCGATTCATCCTTGATTGGAATAACCTGTAGGGCAAGTGGTTTATCCTATCTTTCATGATATTATGATTGCATCCATGACCTTAAAGTAACTTACGAGCACACATTAGAGTGTGATGGCAGAGAAAAAGTAAATAGGAAATCCGATAAAAATTTAAAGCCTTTCTGATGCGATCTTCTTCTTGGGGAGTCTGATCTGTAAACTATAGTAGGTATCCTGCTAACTAGTTCATCACAACAGATACTAGATTAACTTTTATTATTGTTTGATAGAACCTGGTAAATGTGTTTCTATTGTCCAATTGCGGAAAAAGGAAACAACAGAAATTAAGTGGACATTACATTCAACCATGAACAATTTGACACACAAATTTACCTAGGAGAAGTCCATTCCGGGACAACTCCAGCAATTGGATGGCTTCGTCTGTGATTTATTGACTCTTGAAAATAAGAGAATTACCGATTACAATGGCTCTAATGAGCAAAGAATACTGTGCATGGGTCTCCAACTGCTACACCACTTCCTTCCTCTCTCTTTGCAATCTTCATCCAGAGTGAGAATTGGCTATTGGAATCAACACTAGCTTCATTCTCTTGGCTTTGTCTTCAACTACTATCACTGTCTTGAAGAGCTCATTCGAAATACAATCCAAGCTTTAGCAGGAACACTCCAATTTTGAAATACACCATTTCTTCCAATTCCAAGCCCTCTTTTCTGGAATCCCAACAGCTTGTGAATCCCAACCGCATGGGAGGAGGAGGAATAATTCATATCTAGAGATGACATAGCGTCATCAATGAAATTAAGATCCTCAAATTGGAGTTGAAACTTGAACAAACATTGTCTATGAGTCTATTGATTAATCATATGATTATATCATTTTCATATATGTGCAGAGTAGAGTAAAATTTAGGGGAGAATCATTGGAATGTCCTTTAACTGGTGTAAGCTATAAATTGTCCTACGGCCATATTAGCATGTCTGTGGGGAAAGGGGAGATGATTGAAGTATGCCATATTTTGAAGGGGATGCAAAGGTATTTAATTTGATTATATGAGCTGGTAGAATGGAAAAATTATCCTTTCTTTTCTGCTGTAACAGAACACCTTGTCTAGGATGAGGGATTTGATCATATTCACCCCGACCGCAAAGCAAGTGGTGCATCTGATCAAACCCTATGGATATGCGATTCTACTGTCCATATCCAATGCAAATCACCACAACCCTTATGGCACTGAGAATGCATATCTATTCTCTGGCTGTACAAAATCTAATATCATGAATTGTCACAGTTATAAAATGATACAATAGAAAATGATAAAATCGCTACTGGGATCTGGAACTTCCTGTAGCACCTTTAAGGCCACAATTTGATCATGAACATATAAGTGCTAACATTTTACATTCATGACAATTTCATTTTTAGGGTTTCTGAAGAATAACCAGTGCGCCTCCCTTCATGGCTGCCTCCTGGTGACTCTGTTTTCCATGCTTCCACCTCTGAGAGAAAGCTTATCCCATTAGCTAGCCACTCTCTTAGGAAGAAAATTGTTTCCTTCAATTTTTCCAAGGCAGAAGGGAGGGCACACCAACTGGGGTTTGCACCCTTACTGGCTTCTCCTTTGTTGGGATGAAGTGAGTGCGCCCTCTTCTATGGCTGCACTAGGCTTCTCCCACTGATCCTCGAAGGTCACTCTGAGATAGCCAAAGTCTCTTGGCCACTCTCAGATCATCTCGGTTTGGATCCCCAATTTCTTAGTCACCCAAACCAATGGTGCGCCCCTAAGGAGTTTTTTGGTCAGAAGTCGGATTATGGCTTTCGTGGTCACCTTCTCCTGTAGATCGCCTTCTTGGGAAGATCACATAAGCTACAAACTAAACTCATTTTGTAGGAAAACTCAAATTGAAAATCACATGCTCATGGAGGGAGCTTATTTATGTACCTAAACCTACACTAATCTACCTATCTCAACTCTTTGATCAAGTAATATCAAACTTCTAGTGTAACCATGCCAACAACTCTATCATACACTAGATTTCTTCGATGCCATTGATCGGAAAAAAGAAAATTCTATAAAATGGAGAATCATCACAAAACCAAAACCCATACTCATAGCTGGACAATAATGCATACCTTGAGCTGATAAAAGACTCCAAATGAGCAGCAACTAGATCATATAAAACATGAGAGAATACCTCAATGAAGACCTCCTTTTTCTGCTTCAGCTGAAAATTAGATTGCCTCTAAAAATCCTCTTCTTTACTACTGCTTCTGGTCTCATTGTTCTGCAAAAATGAATACTGTTGTAGGTTTATTTTTCTTTCTTTCCATAGAGTTTCCACTGGGGTATGATCGGAATAACATGTTACTCTATTGTCTCCTCAAGCTCTCTCGAGCCTCCAAGACTCAACCCCCTCTCAGACTTTCTCATGGAAATATATCGAAAAATGTTACATCATCAAATTACATGAAATTAGGAGTTTGAAACCTCATGCTAGAAAAAGAATCAGTTTCAAAAAAGAAATGACACTTGTAAACTAACTACTAATTTTAGGAGCAAAATGATAACGGTAAATCAAAGAAACTTAAATCTGGGAAATGTTGCTTTGATACTTCGAATAACTGAAAGGCTACTGGAAAATCATTACTTCCAGGTGCCCTTTGAATGTTCAACTACCCCATTCATTTGTGGAACTAATCTCTTGAAAATAGAATGAAGATGATTGTTTGAGAGAGCTCGACACATCAGAAGATAGGTGTCCCACATCTACTAAAAAAAATAGGATTCTGTTGACATTTATCTCTTTGTTTTCATTTGTGTTTGACTATTCAAAATTGTCACTGATTTTTTGCTTGAGTGCCATCACATCGAAATCAAGTTGTTGAAATAATATGAGTAGGATCCCTTACTTTTCCACTCTCAATTGTTATATTCATATCTTCACTTATAGCAGGAGGCTTAACATTAAGTGTAATATCAATCTTCCCTTTCTCAACAAATTTCTTTTCTGAAATGTCTGCTATATGGTAGTTTCAAATCCTTCATAAGATGTTGGAATAACTGCACTTGATATCAAGGATGTTAAATTTACAACATTTGTCAAAACTGAAAGTAGCCATTCCACAAAAATATGCTGGCCCAACTTTCGTGAAGAACAACGATTACAAATGTTGGCCCTGAATATTTTATGAGTTGCTCCTTGCATTAGGTGAGTTGTGAAATGCATGACAGTATTTCACAGTCTTCATATTTTGATACAAATGTTCCAAATAAGGGATCTCTTGTTTTTAGAATCTCAAAAATTAATGTGATTTCCTCCAAGCATTTCTTTTTCTAGACTTAAAGGCAGAATGCTTATTATGGTGTTTTTAATGCTACAATTGGCATGCTTTGATATTCAGAATCTTGGCACGTGAGAATTAGCTGAGATGTCTGATATTACCCATGGAATTTACCCCAAATCTTGTGCAACAAGTTACAACCATGATCTCTGCTAAAGTATTCAAATAATCACAACAATTTGTCCCAAGTAATGACTAATGGAAAGCGTGGACAAGTTATACAAGCCACTTATTTCCAAAAAATGCATGTTGTTTGGCATTCTCAACTCATGCCTCTACCCACTGATTCCAAAAATGGATCAAATGGATCGAATCCATTGGATCTCCACCACCCGATGATGGTAAAATTTCTCTAAATATCCTCGGATGAAACATTTTGTAGCATCATCAAGGCTCACCCACTCAAAACTTGACAAGAAAATCTTCCTTTGCTACTTGAAAATAAGATGTTATAGTTGTGCAACATGCTCCTCCATTTGTAACTCGTATAGTTTGACATTGAGCACTAATTTGAAAGTTGTATTGATTTGAACTTTATATCATTTTGTCTCCATTGGTGACACCAACATGCACTGAAATCTCCAGGGAGAATTGGAATTGAGACCTCATAATCACCAGAAGATATGATATCTTGTATGCTTGAAATACTTTTGGATATTTGTGATTTCCCCCAAGAAAATAACATTTCTTGTAGCAATCTAAGACTTCATATAATTTAGGCTTTCACCTGGACACACACCCATATCGATAAGAAATCTTCCATATAATCATCATCATTGCAGCTGTATTTGCATTTATTATCAAATCTGCACAGATAATGGCTTATAACAATCAAAACGTATCACCCTATCTGTGTGATATTGGTATTAAAATTTTGACATTGGATGCTCTTTTTTGGCTCCTTCCTGAGTCTTTAGTCAAAATAAAAACCAGCTTTTAAAAAAAATGAATAACCCTAAAATTATGCTAGAATTCGAACCATTGTATGCAAATGTTATTTGGCTTCTATGAATGCAATTTACACCTAGCATGTTTCTATTATTTTTCACTGAGTTATGCATCCTTTGCCTTTAATATTTGAAGATTTCAGATTTCACATCCTAAGATTGCAGATTTCGGCTTACCAAGACTTTTTCATGAAGACCAGACTCACATCAGCACAAGAGTCACTAGAACTTTGTATGCATATGTTTCCCTTTATATGCTGATTTCATTTTAGAAAAACTGATAGTGTGGCACTTTTTCTTTTATGCCAATTCTTTTTGAGGATTTGCCTTGATGCAGAGCCCGCTTTCTGCTCCAATCTTATTCGTACAGAGCCCTGAGCTCCCCTCCCAATCCACATTTCAACCATTTGGTCAGATATACAAACCTACAAATCTAGTGATAATCTACAGGGGAGACAAAACAAAGTAGGAACAACGAATTATAAAGGGGAACAACAAGAAATTGTGCAGACAGTCTATTGCCTTGGAAAATACTTCTCTTCTCCAAAATAAACAAAACAATACAACCTTCAAAACGCGTTTCAGTAACTATTTTTTATTCTCCAAGTTCTTATTTATAATTTCAAGACAACTAATTATTTCCTACATTATAGAATATAAACATAAATCTCTCCACACACTGAGAGAGATTCATTAGGTTAATTTGTAGTTGAGGTTGTCAAATGCCTCTAGCCTCTAATATTATAGATGTTGTTCCATCTAGTGCTTCCAAGCCCTATATCTTTCTTGGCAAGGGATAAGGGGCACTTAGAGAACTCTCCTTTTTCATGGAAGTTCTCCCAAATTTTGGTACTCAGAAACACAGTTCAAAGGCTGCTAGACACACATTTAAATTTGTTTAGATATTATTGTTTAGTTTGCTCAACAAGATTGTTCAAAGGCTGCTAGACACACATTTAAGCATGAGATGAATTTCTCAAAGCTACTTGTAAAGTAAATGTTATCTGAATAGCTTACATATCCATCTTTTAAGAGTAAAGATCAATGTGTGCATATACAATCTCATGACTCTTCTATGGCCTGATGGAGCCAATAATAGAGATTAGCAGATATAATATAAGTAGAGTGTTGTTCAATCCGAAATCCATAGATATTGGCACTTAAAGTCTTTGTGCTACATACTAGAAACTGTCGAGACATACATAAAGGGTGATCTTTGGTCACTAGACTATCGAACTAGTGTTGATTACATGCCAAAAATTCAAGATGTTTTAGCTATATTTAGTTACATGTCCTTAAACAAGATTGTTAAGGGAATACTCAATTTCTTACCTAGAATGCATCTCCTATGTTCCCCATAGACCCATGAACTAGGGGACACTAGGGAACATCCTTGAATGGCATCATGTGTTTTGAGCTATCTTTAGTTACATGTTTGTAAATTTGTAAATAGGATTGTTATGGGCAAACTCAATATGTTACCTGACAATGTATCCACTATCTTCCTATTAGTCCCATGGACTTGCGGATTTTGGGTAACATCCTTAAATGGCATCAAGGGCGTGTCTGAGTACTTGGCACATCCTCTGACCTACTTGGTTAGATTTAGGTACATCCTAAACTTACTAAGGATGTTTGGGTGTACCCAACACCACTGCTTTTTTTTTTTTTGAGAATTTGCCTGAAGGAAAAGGAAAAGGTTATCTATCATTAATGACTTATTACATATTTTGATTTTCAATTTCATGCATTTTTATGTTTTAGATGTGACAATTATTTTCTATATATTGAAAATTCTACTTGTTTTTTCAATGTTCTTGTCCCTGCCCACAAAAAAATTGAAAGGCATTCCCCATGAGCACTAAGATCTTTCCCCTTGGTCTCCTCTCCTCCATGGAAAAACTTAGCAAGGAATTTGACTTGAGTCAACTTCGAAAAAATAATAAATGCATAAAATATTCAATATTTAATTGATTCCTACTGAGTACCTTCTTTTATTTAGAAAAAGAGAAAGGATTTTATATTTATGGTTAACTAACTAGCACTACACCATTCTTATAACCAATTTTGTTATGCAGACTGGATCCCAAGAAGCATAATGGAAATGACATTGCATTACTAGCAAGTTCACTAAGGAAAACCCATTTTTGATAGCATTTCAAGATGCCTACAAGAATTTGTGAGAAATAAGATCCTCAAGATGACAGTTATAACAAGACTCTAGTCCATACTTGAGTTGTGTGTCTTGTCAAGTTCTCAAATACCAAAACATGTTTGTTAGGTCTTAAAAGACTATGTTTGCATTTAAATGTGGATATTTTTGACCAACGTTGTCTCAATGTGTGTGTCATCCCTGAGACATTGCATAAGGGAATGTGTTTACTTCACTCTAATTTGTTGCACTATATATAATTATTCCAACATGATTGTATATACTATACATATATTTTAAGATCCCTTTGTTTATAGTTCATTATTTCTTGTGAAATATCGAAAGGGATATGCCATTTTGCTTGCCAGCAATACCCTAAACCTGCAAACCCACAATCGAGTGTGTCAATCCATAACAAAAACAATACCCTACTTATATCTAGAACATGAGAAGCCACCTTGCCAACTGATGTGCACTTTTACCTTTCTTTACAATCTTGTTATTTAATGGTTTACCCCAGGAGCGAAGTTTTCTACGAGCATCCGCATTCACACTATTTGGTTTAGAAGCATGTCCAAATTGGATAGTGGTTATTTCTATATATTCATCATTGTTGTCTGTCTAAGTGAGGTCTACCAGTTCTCTTGCAGCTGAAACCTGGAAACTCCTACCTGAAATAGATTCATTGACATTGTTTGCACTTAATTTTGAATTTAGTAGCGAAAGATTTTCATCAATAAAATCATAATTTTACAATTTCTCTCAGCATCCAACGAATTCACAGTGGAAATATGTGTGATAGTATTACTCCCCAAGTTTGTTGGAAGCATCCAGTCTGATGCCAAAACTGAGCCATCTCTCTATTGGGGCCTTTCAGAATTGACAGGATACATAGTTCCCAACTCATCAAGACCTGAGACACTTTCCAACTCCTTAAAAATATCTGATGATAAACTTGGGGTAGTTCCATGTAGCTGTTCTGATAGTAATCTCTCACATGAATTTGGATTCAGGCTCTCTGGTAGGAAGATATCTGGCAATTCAGATAGAAGAATCTAATCAGTCCCTTGGATGCCTACAGTTCACAATCTATCAGGAAATGAGAATTATCAACCTACATTTTCCCCCTTTCCCCTCCACCACTCTCTCTGCCTCAATCCAACTATGATGATCCTTCATGCTTCATTCTGTGATCCTTTCATCATAAAGAGTTAGTAGAGCATATTCATAAATATTGTACAAATGGCTTTGACAATTAACATGGAGATCTATATGTTTTGCTAAAAATGATCATGAAAGCCAATATAGAAGTAAAAACATCAAAAAATAAAATTAGGTGGGTGACCGAGGGTGAAAGGCAAGTTCCAAGCTTGGCTGGGTATACATAATAGAGCTCAAAATTCACTTCTTCAAAGTGCAATGTATCTCATTAATGTATTCTATCACCAAAATGACTAAAAAAACAAAATTCTTATGCTTCCTTGAGTTCTTTAATCTTCATGAAAATAACTTCTTTTAACCATGTTATTCTACTGCATTAAGCTCAAACAGAGAGGATTCACCAGATAGAGGTCATATTTCCTAGTATCATTGTTTGTCTTACTGCCAAAGTGCCCGTGTCAAACTATGTCTAATTGCAATGGGAGTAAAATGTCACGAAACCTATACATAAGGATGTAAGTGTAGAAATGCTAAAGGAACAATGTGCATAAAGTGATATTATGAAACGAAGGAATTGTATAGTTTTTGTGGAATAACATCCACTGTTATTCACTAAACTACAACTTAAGGGGTCTGATGAATTTGGCATATCCCCTTGATCATCAACTCTCTCTCTCTATGATCAACTCTCTCTCTATATATATACTCTCTATATAGAGAGAGAGAGAGGGAGAGAGATAGAAGCATTCAATTTAGTCCATGAATAGTAAAAAATCAATCTTAAGGATAGAAAATTCATTAGTTGCCACATTACCCAATGTCAATACTCAACATCCTTTCATTTGACTTGGCAGTAGCGTATTCTTAAAATCACATCTTCACAACTTCATAGTATTATCTAATAAGCGGTAGTTTTCCAATCATTTCCAACTTCAAGCAGTGTTGACTAAAAGATGACTCCAACATAAGTGCAACATAGAACTTGTTTGATCTATTCTATAAGATATTTCAGACTCAACTCTAGAGTCATAATAATCCTGGCATGCAAACACTGCAGCATTATAAAGTATTAATCAAGGGGACTAGGAAACAACTTATGCAATAGAACCCTGCATTTTGATGAAAATGAGGTCATAATATAAATGCATTACAACCAACAATGATGATTCAAATATTGCCCCTGCAGAAGACCAAGGTAAATCTTTTCCTTGAGTCACCCGTTCAGCTAAATGTTCTCCCCTTGGGTCAAAGTATGGATTAGGTATAAGTTCCGACCCTAGAAAGGTCTGCAAAAGAGTAGGACTAGAACTCTCCGACAGGGGTGGGAAATGTGAAGAATCCAAAGGGTTGAAGATGGGTTCCAGACTAGGGGGTAAAAATGGTGGATCAGTGAGAGAAGGAAATTATGTATAATTATGGGAGGTAGGCAGATGTGGGGTCGACGAGATAATCGGGATAGAGGTGATAGGTGTAGTACTAGGAGAGGGAACATCAAAAGTAGTATTAGTAGGTGTTGCAGTAGGAAGGTTTAACCTCGAGGAATGGGACACATGAAGGACTGTCGAATCTGATTCTTTTTTACAAAGACATTCGAATTCCCAAATGAATTAAGAGATTTTAATAGGAAATCTCGTTCCCATAGTGAGAGTTTGTGAAAGAAGCGAGGGCAGTAAAATTGTAACTTGCCTAGCAGAGAATCAATGTTGAATTCCTGTGGAGTAGGCGTGCTTAAATCTTTTGTGCTAACCGAGTCTCCCAGCCCCTCTAGTTCTTCATCCATATACAGTGAGCCTTTGAAGCCCAGTTCTGATGCCTCCTCCTCAACCAAAGGTTCATAGCTACCAAAGAAATCCTTTCGAAGATGTATTGTTCTACGACACAACGTACATTGGAAAGGGAGTCCAAGGTAATCTAGGCATTGTTCCAACACCAGACCACACCATTCAAATTCAATTATTTTCATTAATCCTGCATGTAGGTCCAACTCAACAAGTATTCGGGCCAAACTATTATCCAAACAAAGGCAACAAGCTTCGTCAACTTTTAGAAAGTGACCCAGTAAATTTCCTATGGCCTTAAGTGCAGTTTTGTTCCAGAGGTTAAGAAGCAGATCTGGTAGAAGAACCCAAACGTGTCGGTGACTAACATACTCTATGGTAGGGTCAAAAGCAGTGTGCCATCTTTTCAGCATGATACTACCTCCATCGTAGTCCCAAAAGCTAGACAAGATAAGTTTTGCATCCTCTGAAATTTTGAAAGTCGGGCCAAACCATCCACAGGGGAGAGTTAGGTAGTCAGGGACATAACCAATAATGGGGAACTAGGTATCCTTCATCCAATCTAGAAAGGAAAGAGAGAACTTAGATTTGTATGAAAATATACCTACTAGGGCACAAAGGGAGAGGTGACAGGTTTCCTCAAGTCCCACGTCCATGCCAATGACTAGTCGACAGTGTGCCTTTTTGGGCTTCCAGGCTTTAGAAAGAAAGTTGTGTCTAGTGTTCTTAAGAAGCTCAGAAACATGCTGAGGG
>JASDQU010333221.1:980-12765 GCA_032191745.1 Picea mariana
AGAGCGATATATTGAGGAACAAGATCAATACAAAATAACCATTAATTGTAATTCCATAGGAAATGAATTGCACTAGTGAGACTCTTCATCATCTGGAAATAATATTCTAGAAAAATTGTAGAAATATAGAAGTCAATGAAATAGGGTCATATGGAGGGATCACCATCTTATGGAACACTGAAGAAGTAGTACTGGATAACTCCTTTACCACCGAACACAATATTTTCTCTTTATTTCAGAAGATTGACATGACCATATTTGGATATATCACCAATGTTTATGGCCCCCATAGAATGGAACAAAAACTCATTTTTTTCAATAATTCCAACACATAGAAGAGATCATTAGCGACCAACATTGGATTATTGGATGGGATTTCAAGATCATTGCCTCGCTTAAAGAGAAAATAGGCGGAATTAGATGATTAGTAGTTAATAGTACACTCTTCATGGAGACAATTAGGAACTCCAAAATAGTTGACACAAAAACCAGAAAAAGATACCATACCTGGAATAATCATGGGAGGGGTGCTCAACAAATCTCCTCTCACCTCTAAAAGTATTTAATTTATGAATCAAATTTTCTCTAAACTTGAATATAAATTCCCCCATTCTACCAAGTACTTGGTATGACCATTGGCCAATCAACCTAAACTTAGATTTGGTAGCATGACCTCATTTTCAACCTTTTCAATTCGGGAAATTTTGGATGAATCATAAAAATTTCAAAGAAAATATTGCACATTGGTGGAACAGAATGGCGATAAATAATGGCACCTAAATATATTTATTTCAATAAAAATAAAAAAATTTAAAGCTACATCTATGGAAATGGAAAAAAATTGTATTCAGGAATTGTAGAATTGTGGTGAAACCTGCACAAAGAATCTAGCTAACAACAACTCGTACAAACCTTGCAAATTGAGAGAAGGAGAGAAGAGATGAGAAAATAATCAATAATTGTATTCACTATATGAGAGAATGATTAATTATACATGATATACTCTACATATTTGATAAATTTGCCATATTAGTGATCTAGAGAGACCTAGGAACTCACTAGAAAAAATCAAAGTAATTTACCTCACAGTCCTAGTTAACTGGTCCATGGAATCATTAGTTAACAGAGTCAAACATGTGGAAGAGAGAGAAAAACATGCAACTTCTAGTGATAAAACTAAGGTTGCCATGCATGCGTGACTTCCACTAGTTTGAATGAGCGTAACTGACTCTTAAATGAAGAGGACCACCCTATTTTGTTGGGGAATAATCTCTAGAGAGAATATTCTCATCTAGGGAAGCATTCTCAACATTTGAATATCAACCTTAGGAAAATAATTACCTAGGTGAGTGTGTAATATCTCCAACACCCCCCTGAATAGTACTAGGGTGTACATGATGAATGGGGATGGGAAGCCAAGTCCATGTTAGGTACCCATTGTACAATGCATCTAAGAATGAAACAATGAAAAAATGGAGGAAAGAGGGAAGACTTCATGGGAAATCCCCCCCCTCAAAATACAATGCATCGAAAATGAACAAGGAAAGACAGTTGTTAAGAAGTTTTGTCCTTCACTCTAAGACGACCGCACAAGAAGTGGAACTTCTGCTCAATAAATTTCATGGTGAAGATGTCTACAGTATATTTGGTGGATAGAAAATATTGCAAATCAATGATCCTATCATGTAACGTATCTCTAATGTAATGCATATGGATCTCAATGTGTTTGGTTCGTTGTCGCTGCACTAGGTCTCTGTAAAACTTCAGAGTACTCTAATTGTCACACCAAATGATAGTTGGATGATGAAACTAGATACAAATATTGGTGAGGAAGTTCAGAAGCTAAAGTTCATAAATAGTGATGTTGACCACTCCTTTGTACTCAACCTCTACTGACAATAGAGCAATAGATGACTACTTTTTTCTCCACCAATAGATGGGATCAGAACCCAAACTAAGCCTCTACCCAGATTTAGAATTGCGATATTTGTTATCATAAACCAAATTATTATTAGTGAATCCCATGAGACCCAATGCACAACCTGATGCATAATGTATCCCATAACCTATGGTGACATGAACATATCTAAGGATGCGCTTGGAAGAATAGATGATTTTAGGGGATAAATTTCATAAATGGACTAATTTTCCATGTTTTTTCCCAAAAACATATTCGCCAATTTCCATTTTTTCTAAAAATGATTCACCCAAATTGCATAGAATAAAATTATTTTACCTTAAAAATTGCCAAAAGTTGATAGAATGTATATAAAATCCTTAGAAATTTGAATATTTTTAACAACTATCACCAAACATTTAACATTTTGCATATTAAGGACTAGTAATATTAGCCCATGTTTCTACATTTTAGTATAAATTTCCATCCTTAAAATCATCCTTGCTTGGAATCCTTCCAATGTAGCTCCTGTGGCTCCTACATATACCTGGAAACTTCCCCTACCGCATATGAAAGATCTGATAGAGTGTGGGTGATATCAAGAAGGATCCCTACAAGTTGTCGATACATGTTGTTGTCCACCACTGGTGTGTCCCCACCTTCCTCAAGATGTACCCCAGACAAAAAGGGTGTGGTTGTCGAATTGTAGTCAATCATGTGGAATATAACTAATATATCTTGAGCATACTCAGTCTAATATAGCTTGATTCCTGAAGCATCCCAACTGTATCAATACCAAGGAAATAATGCAATGGACCCATGTCTGTCATAAAGAACCTATCATGTAGAATGTATTTGACCTCAATAATTGTTGAGGCCGAACTTCCTATGATAAGAAGGTCATCAAAATAAATAATTAAGATCAAAAAGGATTCTAAGGTTCTAAACATGTAGAAATTTGGATCTTATTTTCATCCAACAAAATGATGAGAAAGAAAGTAGGCATCCATATTTTCTTACCATGCTCTAGGTGCCTTCTTGAGGCCATAGAGGGACTTCTTGAGTCGGCACAGTAAGGATGACTTATGAATGAACCCTTGTAGTTGATCCATGTAAATCTCCTCTGAGATATCCCCATAAAGAAAATAATCCTTTGTGTCCATCTAGTGAACTTCCCACCCCCTGGCTACTGTAATGGTAAGAACCAATCGGGTGGAGTCCATCTTTTGTACAAGAGAAAATGTCTCATCATAATATATCCCATGGATCTACTGAAATCCTTTGGAAACCATTTTTACCTTATACCTACTCACATGTCCATCTATTACCTACTTGGTCCTGTAGACCCATCTACATCTGAAAATATTCTTGTCTAAAGGAAGAGGAAACATATCCGAAGTCTGGTTCTCTAGGGGAGAGTTATACTCCTTCTACATGGTTTCTTACCATAAGGGATTCCCTATAGCCTTTTCATAGGTATGTGGGTATGAAGCTAGAACCATATAGCAATGCATAAGAACAACTAATTCAGTCATTACAAGCGCATGAGGAGAATACTCAAACTATGACCTTGTCCTCCTTTGATCCACCATATCCCCCACTATATCTCCTGCTACCTGTAGGGAGGTATGTCCCCACTTGGGCATATGTGGTGGCTCATAATCTACATTATCATCATTGACATGCTCATCATCTTTTGAATCATATTCATAGCTTATATATGAACCATGATATGAGTGAGTGGACTCATCATCACTAATGTCTAGTGTAGGTAGTGGTACATAAGTATCTGCATGTGGCTCTGAGGGTGCATGCAAGGGAGTTTCCTCAAACTAAACACTGCACTCAATTCTGATCTCGATAGTAGAGGGATCAAGAAAATTGTAACCCTTCACACCATCTAGATATCCCACAGATATGCATGCGGTACTCTGTGGATCTAATGATTTCCTCTTTTTAGAGGGTATGTGGGCCCATGCACATGATCCAAATATTCGAAAGTGGATGACTTATGGCTTGTTTCCGCTCCATGTCTCAAAGGGATTCTAGTCCTTGAAATATCTATGAGGAGATATGTTCTAAATTTGGTTGGAATAATTAAGTTCCCCGACCCAAATCTTGGGAGGTAGAGATCTTTCATGCAACATGCAAGTGGCCATCTCCTTGAGGGATCTATTCTTCCTCTCGACTACTCCATTCAAATACAGAGTGTAAGGTACTGTGTGTTTTAGCTATATACATACCTATAAACAAATATGATGGAAATCTTAGTTCACATATTCCCCCCCCCATTTTTTGTGAGAAGTATTTTGATCTTTCCCCTAGAATGAGTTTCGACACGTGCTTTGAAGTCTTTGAGATGTTAAAAAACCTCATACTTCTTCCTAAGAAAATAAACCTAAGTGTGTCGCGAAAAATCATCAATAAACGTAAGAATGTACTTTGCTTTGTTGATGGATGGATGAGGAAAGGGTCCCATCATATCATTGTGGATGAGATACAAAGGAGAGGAGGCCCTCCATGCCTTCACTTTCTCAAACTTCTCTTCAGGATGTTTTCCAAGAATGCATCCTTGACAAAAGAAAAATGTATGTTGGGAAATTCAATGACCATTAACTGTTTGTATAGTTGTTGCATGTATTTGAAGTTTATATGGCCAAATATCTTGTCTCGTAATCTACTAGTATCATCAACATGCATTAGTAGTAAAGAAGAATCCAATTTTGTAGCTTACTAAAAGTATACAAACAAGATCGATGGTTTACCTCACCAACAACAATCGTGGAGTTATCATCCATATTAGATATGGTTACTAAATAAGGTGTGAATTCCACCCTTTTTTCTATCCCAAAATGCATTATCTGATAAATGGAGAGTAGATTCATGCATATTTTTGCAACATGTAATATGTTCTCAAAAATTCCGTGTGGGATTTCTACTCTGCCTTGGAAAATGACCTCAATTGGGGTATCATCTCCCATGAGGATGGGATGATCCATGCATACAAAAATAGAAGTTAAAGTATTATTTTCTTTTTTCCATATGGTGGGATGTGCTTGAATCTAATATCCATGCATCAAGATAATAGTTAATGGTAATCAGTGCATGATGGTTACCACATTTGTCTTGATCTTCCGACTTCTTTTTGACATGTTCGATAATGCGATCCCAAAGGTTGTTCTTCTTAAGAATCTACTCCATCTGATCAATCTTCTTCTTCATGCATGCAAACTCAAGATGATAACCATGGTTGCAATAAACACATTTTGTATTCCCTTTCTTTCCTTTTACACCTTTGGAGCTTGAGGAATCATCAAAGGGTTTGGAGTTCCCTTCCTTCTTTGGCTCTGCATGCACCTTTCCATTGCCTTTTTTCTTGGATTTTGAGTTGGAAGTGATGTTTCTTTCCTGCACAACAAGTGCATGTGAATTGGGTCCCTTTATTATCCCTATTTTGATGGGATTATCTTGATTATGCATGAGGAATTCAATAAACTAATCCAATGTCAGAATTTTCCAGGCCACTCTGAAGTGAATCTATTTTTATGAAACAATGAGACAAAAAAAACATAATCTAGACCACCTTTTGCTAATATAGAAAAGATTAACTAACTGGGTTGAGTGGATTTGTCTATTCCACATAACTTTAGATGAAGGAGGAGGGACTTGAAATTTGTAGAGAAGTCTTGGATGATGTCAAAATTCCTTGGATCTAATAAATTTAGATCAACCTCGAGCATATGGCCTCTCATTTCGTCCTATTTTCCAAAGAGATCCTCCAACTTTGTCCAAGCTTCATTTGGTGTGTACGAGCTTCAATGTGAAGAAAAAGATAAAGGGACATAGACACATAGAGGTGGTCGTAAGCCTCATACATGCAGTTGGGATACCTTTTCTTCTTTATAATAGAGGTTGTATCAACCTTTGTAGCCATGGTAATTGAGTACAAGCCTCTGCAAATAAGTTGATGCAAAATTTTTAGCTTCCACTTGAAGTATTTATGAGGCATGAGACGTATTGTTGGTGAATAATCCATCTTTTTTGAATGAATCTCCCTTCTGGACCTGCAAATAAGATACATGTTATCCTTGCTCCTATAAACTTGTGGGATTTGATACCATGTATAATTGTGGTAAAACCTAAACAAAGAATATATCTAATATCAATTCATACAAAGCTTCCAAATTGAGAGAAGGAGAGAAGAGATTAGAGAAAATAATAAAAAATCGTAGTCATTGTATGAGAGAATGATTAATTACACATGATATACTCTTCATGGCTAAGTAAAGTCACCACATTAGTGATCTATGGATGTCTAGACACTCACTAATAGAAACTGAAGTAATCTACCACATAGTCCTAGTTAACTGATCCATGGAATCATTAGTTAACTGAGTCACACATGTGGACGTGAGAGAAACACATGCAACTACTGGTGATAAAACCAAGGTTTCCATTCATGAGTGACTTCCACTATTCTAATCAAGTGTAGCTAACTCTGAACTGAAGAGGTGCACCCTAATTTGTAGGGGAATATTCTGTAGAGATAATATTCTCATATAAGGAAGTGTTCTCAACATTGGACTATCAACCTAAGGAAAATACTTACCTAGGTGAGTTTGTAATATCTCCAATAGGAAAAAATTTGAGTCCAAAAAGGAATTAGAGGAAAAGATGAGCCAAGTTCAACAATGCATTATACTTAAAGGAAGGGATGACTCCCTAGCCCAACATGGAGCTTTCCTTCAACAAGAACTAGATTTCTACTATGCCCAAGAAGAAATCCTATGGAATAAAAAGTCCAAGGTTCAGTGGTTGAAAGAGGGAGAGAGGAATTATAAGTTCTTCCATCACTCCAAAATACAACATCATCACTAAAATATGATGGCATCCTTAAAAATCAGAAACAAAGCTTATTTGGAAGAGCATGTAGAAATTGAAATTGAACTGGATACTTTTTCCAATCTTTGTTGGAAAAAACAAACAGGACCAATTAGAAGCCATCTAGAAAATTACTTAACATATCACCAAGCTCATATAACATGACCAAAATTCCATCCTCATGGGGGAAATTTCAATCGAGGAGGTGATATAGGAAATGATGGATATGCCTCACAGGAAAGCCCCAGGGCTTGATGGTTTCACCATCAACTTCTTTCATGCATGTTGGGAGATAGTCAAATATGAGGTATGCAAAATTGTACAATATTTGAGATGAATAAAAAGTGCGCTCCCAACACTTAAATATACATTGTTTACCCTCATGACTAAGGAAGAACATGCTAACAACCCAAGCAAGTTAAGGCCAATCTCACTTTCCAATGCCATTTATAAAACAATTACCAAAGTGATTGCTAACAGGTTAAAACCTCTACGTCTACTATTGATTTCTATGGAGCATGTGCATATGTTGAGGGTAGGTATATATTGGATGGTATTATTTTGGCACATGAAAAAATTCACTCTCTCAAGAAAAAAAGAATCAAGGGATGCTAATCAAGGTGGACATGTCCAAAGTATTTGACAAAATTAGTTCGTAATACATTTACCAAATTCTATATGCCTTTGGTTTTTCCAATGACTGGATTTATTGGATTAAGAACCTAACCTCATTGACCTTATTTTCCAATCTAGTCAATGGATCACCAACAACAACCTTCAACCTTTCTAGAGGAATTAGGAAAGGGGATCCTTTATATCCCTTCTTGTTCATCCTAATGGAGGAAGGGTTAGGATGAAGCATCAATGCTTCTAGAGAGGAGGGAAGGCTTCATGGGCTCACTCTTCACATGGATGATATTTCATCCACTCATCAACAATTCATTGATGATACTCTTCTAATGGGGTCACCAACTAATTGGGAAGTTTTATCTCTCAAGAAAATTATGAATCAATTCATGGAGGCATGAGGCACTTCTATTAATCAAGGTAAATCCAATTTTTTCCTTTTTAACACTCCTATTCTTGTGTAGCATCATGTGGTAAAAATTGTTGGATTCCCAATGGGAACACTTCCAACCAAGTACATGGGTGCCCCTTTGGTGGAAAAATATCTCCAAAACATCTCTTGGGAAGAGCTTTTGTCTAAAATGGAGAAACAAATGTCCAACTAGACCTTTTTCTTGTTCAGTTTGGTAAGAATATTCATTATTTAAAAAAAAAATCTACAAGAAATGCCCTTATAACTCTTCTTAGTTTTGGCTACACCCAAATTTATTCTCAAATCCATAAAAAATTCACAAACATCCAACTTGTGGGGAATCTCCTCATCCAAGCGCAAATGGGTGGTTGTTTCTTGGGAAAAGGTTACCCTTCCCAAATTAGCAAGAGGATTGGGCATTTGAGATTTAAAATTCGTTAGCGTTGCCTTTGGGGCCAATATCTAGTGGAAGTGAATGACATGGGGGAAACAAATTGTGGAGTAATTTATGGAGAGTAAAATATGCAACGGAGGTTGAAACCAAAGATCTAGATTGCGTGGATGGAAAAAAAATGGTTCCATGATCTGGAAAAATATGTGGGGCAACATGAAATTGGTTTAGAAACATTGTTTTTAGGAAGTGAGGAATGGGCACTCACCACTTTTTTGGGAAAATTCTTGGTAGCAACTTCCCAAATTATCTGAATGATACTATTGGCAGAGTCTTCATGGAAAACTAATCCAAAATCAATGAAAACATGTCCATCAATACTGTGATCACCATCCTTCAAACACAAATTGGAGAAGTTGGAAAACCAAGGCCTGGGGATGGGATATGTAGCTCTGGAAAGGATGGGAGAATTTTTGGGATTCTCTCCAACAACGGAGAACTAAAATACAATAGGGCATAGATATAATTTGTTGGGGATATAACCGCAATAGTAATTATAGTATAAAATAATCCTATCACATTGTTGCTAAATATGGTCAATATCCCAAAGACGAAATCTGGGAAAAATTATGGAGATTGAGTCTATGGAACAAAGTGTCAACCTTCTTGGTTTATCACACTAAAAAAACTCCTCACTTGGGAATAAATTCTCAAACATGGATTTGATGGACCATTTAGATGCACACTTTTCCAGCATGAGGAGAAAACTAGTAATCATCACTTCCTCATTTGTCCTTTCAACAAATCTCTATGGGACAATGAGGATACCATATTTAGGAAGTCACAAAAATATGGGCATAAGAGTCACCATATAAAACTAGAGACTGGAATCATTTACCAATCCCAACATTAATCGATTCTAGAAATTATTCCCAGGCTTCTTGATGTGGGGAACTTGAAAACAATGCAATCTAAGGGGTGAAATCATGAAGATGGGTGTCTATTTTTCTTGTTTTATGAGAAAACAAACTATATTTTCTTCAACTTCTGGCATACAAAAGTATTTTTTTTGTTTATAATTTCACTTTATAGTAAAAACAAAACTTATGAAGAATTTTGTTATCTTTCCAATGACTATTTTTCAATTTTTTTATTAAGATTTGATATGTCAATTTGACAATTGTTTAACAATATGTTCCTTAAACATGAAAGAAATGATAATGAGTTATTTTTTCCCCCAACAATGTATCTATTATTAAACTTTTGTTTTTAACAAACGAAATATACTGCAACAATCTACAGAGACTATGTTTTATTATGACTATAATTTTGAATCTAATGAATGAATATTATAATTTCTATAATTTTTTTAAGTTGACCAAGCTGAACAAATTGCAGATTTTAAACACATGTTTTCCCCCACCTTGTATTTATCTTAATTTTTGCTTGAAAGTAAAATCTAAAAATACCCTTTTGAAAACAAGAGTTTAAGGATTATGAATATAAATTTTTCTAAATTTTTCACTGTGCATTTTTAGAGATATGGATATTTCATTTCATTGAATCATAATGTCAACTGAAAATATTATGCAGTGATTTTTTTAAAAAATTAAATAAAATTAAATAAAAATAATGAAAATGAAAATAAATTATAGGAATTGAAAGTAGATTCAATTTTGCAAATGTTGGTGTCATTTTCAAAACCAAATTATGAGAATTTGTAGGAGTCTGCAACCTCCTAATTTTAGGTAAGTTTGATGGAATTATCTGGTTCTTGAATACAATCCCATTTTGTATTCAAGAACCAGATAATTCGGACGAAAAACTAAATTCTAACGGATTTCGTTAAAATTAAATGGTTTCCAAGCCTTTCAACCAAAAAAGCCTTTTTTCATCCGAAATATGGTTCAACGAATTCCGTCGGATGGAAAAAATGAAAAGACACATTGTATCATTTCATTTTGTGCCAAATCGTATAAATACGCTCTCGGACGAACACATTTAACACAATTCATTGCTTGTTTTATGGCTTTCTAGAGCACCTAAACAAGGTTTTGAATCATCTTTTTCATTTTTGTTGAATAAGGTAATTGATGTTTGTTCAAGTTTTTATTGGAATAATAATTTATATATTGAAATATAAATGTTGAACATTTTTTCAAGGTGAAGCCTTTGTTGAACATAACTTTTATAGATAACTATACTCACGGGAAACAAAAGTTTGCGCAAGAGAAAATTTGATCGCACTTGAGATGAAACTCCCCATAACGATCAAAGGAAAGAGAATTATTGGAGAAATAAACGAGAATGTGAAAATATTGAAGAAAGAAACGATGATAATGTAAATATAGATTTTCAACAAGAAGAAGTCCAACCAGGTATGCATGCACATATTGTCTATATTAAAAGTATAGAATTCGAATTTAAAATATTGTTTAATATAATTGATTGTAATTACGATTTGATGTTTTTCAAATAACATAAATAGATTTGTCCCATAATCTCGATGAAGGCGTTGAAATCGAAATTGAAGCAGAAGATGTTGAAACCGAAATTGAAGCAGAAGACGAATCACTTATAGGTATGTACATACATTTAGATAATACAATATGAACACTTGTATATAGTTTAGTGAATTTATGTTCAAGTTTTCTTTTTTAATATAAACTTTAAATTGAAATATGCAGGAGAATATATCAACATTGATGATGAAATATTTGAAATTGTTGTTATTAAATTTTATTATTATGATGAATTTGATTGCGAATGTGCTAAATGAAGTAACTCTTAAATTTTATTGCTCTATTGTAAATTAAATGGTTGTTTATTTAGTTTGGCTCTTACAGTTCCAGGACATTTCAAATTGGTGCTACTCAAACTAGAAATAGGGTTAGGCGTAAGTTTTCTTTACTTGTCTGTAAACAGACATTACTCCTTTAGGGGATTGGCTATGTTAGGATTAGGATTAAGCGTCTAAGCTTGATTTCTTCACCCCTATAAAAAAAAACTATTGATTCCCTTGCCCTATAGCTATGCTAGTCTTGCACCATACTCGCCAATTCCTATGCTTACTCTCCTAGTGCATATGTCACCTCCTTCTCGCTTGTCCTAGTCTAAGTCCTTTTCACTTTTCACTTATAACTAAATATCCTTCGATGCTTGACTCAAGAGCTTTTCCTTGGCTCACAGTGTTGGCGTTGTCGAATGTTTCCTTGAGATTTAGCGTTGGCTTTGACTGGTGGAATGGAGTGGAGGGACTTGGCGCTTGGCTCGATGAGTTGTGTGTATGGTCTCATGAGCCTGACGCTCGGAAAATCGGAGTTCATACTTGGGATACAAAGATCAACAACGCTAAATAATCCTTTACCTTGATTTTCGGTGCATTCACTAGTTATGATTCAACTCATTCATTTAATCTTGAAAATTACTCATGCATCAAATCGTCTTAAGTGCTCTCATAGCTCGGTTGGCTAGCGTTTTCAATTTGCAAGCTGGAGGTTACAGGTTCAAATCTCTCCAAGCCCGAACACACTTTTATTATTATTATTATTATTATTAATTAATTTATTAAGTACAT
>JASDQU010333225.1:0-12764 GCA_032191745.1 Picea mariana
GAAATAAAAGAAGTAAGATGCATATACCTAAAGGTTATAATGATCAAAAGTGACACATACCATGATACCTGGACCAATTACCTCATGGAGCAAGAGTCTTCTACGATACAAGTCCAAGCCGAAGGTGATGGATGCTGCTACTGCTGACAAGACGAGTCTGATGAAAGAGAAGAAAGATGGGCCCTCCAGGGATATGCTCAGGTCAATCCTGCTCTCGGTACTCCATGTCTAGGACCTGTGGGCCTCGAGACATGATCTCCTAGTTATCCCTAGAAATCGGGGATAACAGGGTTGACCACCAAGCTATTCATTATTGTAGACCTTGTGAGCAATCTCATGCTGAGTCAACTTGCCAAGTTTTCCTTCACCTTTATGATGAGACAAGACCTTATGGATCTTCGAATGAACAAGTTAATATGTTTGGTCATGATCTTAATGTTGGCATGTATGATTGGATGGATTTTGATGAACTAAATGGCGGGGTAGAAGACATGAATTGCATGGATGACGTTGTGGTGGATAAAGTAACAGAAATGTTTGGTCCCAAGCCTACTCCACAACAAATAGTTGAAATGGATAAATTTAAAGGCATTACCTATCAAAGGAATGGGAACAAAGGTCAAGATAAAAATCAAGCAAACATTCCCAAGGTAGCTTCAACCCCCCCTAAGTCAAACATGTATGCAAGTTCAGAATTAAACATTGACTTAGGAGGATGGTTAAGTAATGCGAAGATGTTGGTGCATGTGTCGGAAATAATGACGATTCCTTCTCAGAGGGAGAGGTTGCTCAAAGCCATAGATTGTCTTTCTCATAAAAATATTGACATTCCACCAGCAAGAACTTATCAGGATGCACCTGTGATTCTACAAAATATGGATAAGGGGAATCAAAAGAATAGACCCTTTTTCCTATCTTTTCTCATGAATGATTTTATCGTTCATAATTGTATGCTAGATTTAGGAGCTACTTCAAATGTTATGACTAAGAAAGTAATGGAACAATTGAACTTAAGAATATCTAGACCTTATCATAACATTTGTGCTATGGATAGCAGGACAATCGAGGTGCATGGTTTGATTAAAGGTTTGTCAGTACACTTAGGTTCATTCCCAGATATCATGATTGAGATGGACATTGTTGTAATTGATGTGCCTGATACTTGGGGTATGTTGCTAAACAGAAAGATAGATGCAGATTTAGGTGGTAGTTTACAAATGGATTTAACTTATGCCACCATTCCAACTCCAAATGGTTTAGAGATTAGATTGAATAGAGAGTTGGAAAGAAAATATCATGTGAAAGATCCTAGGAAAAAGGAAAATGAGATTGTTTTTCGAGAAGTTAAAATGGGATGTTATGAAATAGGATATACTTTGCCATTTACCAAGATGGAACTAAATAGCAAACCCCCAAGTATTTGCAATGTTTGGGACCCCATGGATTATTTTGATGGGATTTTTCTTGAGGAAAATTTGGATCAGATACATAATAGTTTGCCTCCTTCAGAATCAAAGTTAGAGTTGGATTTATTAGTTGAAGATGTGTCATCAGCTCAACCTTCACCAACGGAATCAGTTAAATGTCAGAAACAGTCAGATGGGATTCTTGGGCCACATCCTCCTTACTTAGCAGAAATTGGGAAAGTAAAAGATAGAATAAGTGATGAGAATCTGATGGGAATTACTAAGGGTGATAAGGTTAATATTGATAAAGTAAAGTATGTCATCCCTAGCAAAAGATGGGCCAAGCCTTTTAAGGAAATGTTAAGTTAACAAATTTTTCACTTGGCACCTATGGAAAACCATCAAAATTTTTTAAGGGGAACAACCCCAAGTGGCCTAAGGTTAGAAACAGGGGTTTACATGAAAGAATAAACAGTTAGCATAAAGTGTATCAATCTTCTAGCAACTTTTCTCAGCCAGTGGGACGACATAAAGTCAAACATGCTAGTGAGAGGACCCCTCCTTGAAGTGTTTCTTCATGTGGCAACTTGGTGTCCAAAGGGACACCCTTTGTAATGTATCTCTAACCCTTTTCTTTGTATTTCAATTTCGTATTATTTCATTCATTATGTTGATATGTACTTAGATTTATTTATGTATCATAGTTTCATTTTGTAGTTATAATGTTGTAATTTAGCTATTTCATTATGAAGATGTTGTTTATAACATTTGTTTGTTTCATTATATATATACATATATATATATATATATATATATATATATATGTATGTATGTATGTATGTATGCTCATGTTGGTTATTGGTGAGCACTCTTTGTAGATGTTGGATTCTCGTATGCCCTCCATCTCATGTGAGAATATCGAACACACGTCCCCATGTGGAGCCAGATGTTGACCGCCTATTCAAATAGGGGGTCAACTCCATGTGCCATGAAGATATGCATCATCAGATGCAAATATGTTGAAGACAGTTTGGTTCTATTGGGCAATTTATGCCTCCAGCACAAATTTTTGTAAATGAAATTTCTGCACCCCTGCGTGGGTTAATAATGTAATAGGTCTGCATGGATCATAGTTAGGTCAGGTACCTTGGGATTTTTTCATTGGGAGAGTTCTTTTCATCGAGGGTTTTTTATCCTCGGGTTGTCAATTGGGCTTTTCAGCCTGGTTGATTTCCCTTGAGTTTTTCCCTCACACTTGCAATAATTCCTCCAAAGTGGTGAACGACGTTCTAATGGTCTCATCTTTTGGTAGCTATTGTTTAGGAATGATGAAAATGACCATGTTAGACATTGTAGAAAATTTCATGGAATTTCATCGAGTCTAGATAGGTTTTTTTTTAATTAATTAAATTTAATTAATTTTCCTAAGGTTGGGATTTTAATTATTTAATTAATTAATTGTTTTTGAGCAATTATTGTAAAAACTAGGTCCTTGGGATTTTGATAGGGGTATTTGTGGTCAAATAAAATGGAAAGGCACCCCCTACACCCTTCGACCAAGTTTCAGCTCAGTCGGACAAGTTTTGCTAGTCATTTGTCCACCCGGAGTTAGAGTCAGTTAAAAGAACATTTTTTATTGCTAAGTCAAAAATGTAAATTTTGTAAATATGAGTTAATGGGTTAGTGTGATGGTGGATAAGAGCAAGAAAAGTGATACCTAGCCTAACCAACCCACCTTACAACCTTTGTACACCCCCTCACTTGTCCACTCCCTCATTTCCTCACGCCCCCTAGTGGGATTTGTGTCCCCCTTCACCCATAAACCTTAGGAAAATCCATTTAAATTGTTTGTGGGCCCCTCCCATGTGTAGTGTGCCCCTCTTAGCCCACCACCTCATCCTTTCTTGGTCCCACACCCTCCACCTCACCTCCACCTCATCTATACATGCCCCAAACCCTAAAGTTGTGCCCCTCTTCTAGAGATTCCCTCCTTTGCTTGGGGTTGCAACACTTGGCATCTATCTAAGAGGGTTCACCTTGCCTCTTGAGCTATAAATAGAGCCCTCTTCATCTCATTTCTTCACCATTCTTTGAGCTAAGGTAATTCTACAAAAATTTTGCCCCACTCTCTTGCTCTTGCCATCATACATTCATCCCATTTTTCTCTTGAGAGCATTGGAGCAATTTGTTGCTGCAAGGCTCTCCCATTTGGATTAATAAGAAACTTTTGAGGATTTGGAGTAATCAAGAGTATTCTAATTTGCTTCTTTCATATGAGGTGACATTGTTCATTTTTGGCATTGTGTATGGTTTTGAGTAGATTCTTGGGCTAAGTAGTTTGCTTGAGTAGATACATCAATAGTATTGTTGTTGATCTATATATGTAGAGTAGTTGATATTGTGAAGTATTTCATTGTGTTAGCTTACTCTCACATGTTATCTATTGCTATACCTCACATAGTGTTTGAGTTTTGTAGGTTTGCCTCTAAGGTGTTGTTGGGATAGTCTCAAGAGGGAGTTTTCCATCAAGATCTTCTCACTCTTCTTACTTCTTGTGATCTGATATTTTTTGTTCATATCCATCATATTGTTGTAGCTAACCATTTTAGATAGGTCAATAATTTCAAATTTTAATTGGAGATTTTGTGTGAAAAATTTCTGCGTAAAAACCATAAATTTTTCTTAACTTTGTTATGTTGTGCAGCATTTCCAGCAAGCATTTGCTTGCTGGTTTTTGCAGGTTCTTACCAGGTACAAAGGGTTATGCTGCCCAAATTCGGACACACAACTCCTCAAGGGTTGCTCCATTAGTTGGGTAACTAATATCTTCTCTTTCTCATATTTTCTAGCATTGTAGCAAGCCCCTGGGAAGTTCCCTTGAGGCTTGCATTCTATTGTGTATTTTCAGCCATTGTAAGTTTATTTTGCAAAGCATTTGTTGCCTACACCTTAGGAGAGAGATTGGCTCAACCAACCCCCCAAAATCGTTGGGCTAGGACTTAGCTTATTTCATTCATTTGTTATTCTTTTGCCCCACTTTTCATTAGGACAAGGTTGTGTGGCTAGGGCTACAATAATAATTGTTAATATCTCTTTCACAACCCTCTTTGGCACAATATTGGTAAGCTTGACCTCCACCTTGTTCTATTGTGAGTGGTTTGCTTTCTGTAATGTCCCCACTTTGGGACATCATCACAGTGCAGAGATTTATGTTGACCAGAGTAGCTAGATGGATGTTATAGCGAGTACAGGGGTATTTGAGAGGCATTGTGGGGTCCATCTTGCATTGATCATCATATTCCATCATTATGAGCCATTCCACACAAGTTGTCTTTGGTTTCGTTGCATTCCGACGATTTCCATGATTTTGACTATTTTGAGCTATAAGTTAATGAAATTCACTAAGAGGTCATTTTGGACACATTACTTGGAGGAACCTCTCAGTGTAATAGCTCATTGGAATTGGGAGAAGCAACACTACAGGATGGGATGGCTAGAAGTGACTTTCAGTGGCTAAGGAAGCCACAAGGAGAGATAAGGAGATTTTCAGAGATAAAAAGGTTAATTAATTAATTAAAGTGGTTTAATTAATTAATTAAATATTAATAAAATGAAAGTCACTTTGGAGGGACAAGGTGAGCCAAAAGTATAAAATAAAGGCAAGGGCCTCTTCTCATGGATTCATGTATGTTTATCTTTTGATTTCTGGCTTCTAGCTAGTGAGCCCAACATTGGGGGTTTTGAAGGTTTTGACTTAACAAACCCTAGAGGACGATTCGGTGGTGAAGGATTCCACCTAGATTGTCCCAAGCTTGGTATCAGAGCTGCAATACGCTCCCACACCATTCTAGTTCCAAATCTACTCAATTGCAGGAGGATTCCACATCAGTTGCTTGTGCAGATAGAGAGAGGGCGCACCAGTTGGGGGTTTCCAGCAAGGGGGGTGCACCATTCATTGAGGAGGGATTCGTCCTAGCTGAGGAGAAGGGATTCTGGGAATTCCAAGTATTGGGTTTCCTTTGCAGGTGTCTTGGAATCATTCTTGGTGGTTTTCCAGAGTCTTTCAGTGGAGGATCGATTTGTATTGAGAGTGGGACGTTTTCCCAAGAGGAGGGTGCACCATTATTTGAAGGGTAGCTAGATCTAAGGATCTAGAAGGTATTTGAGGATTTGAGCACTTGGGTTCTCATTGTAGCATCCTGATCTATCGTTGTGGACAGTTTTAGAGCATTTGGAGGCCTCCTTCATCAGGGCCGAATTATCTAGGGCTTCAGTCATCCAGTGGGGTGCACCATTCAGTGGAGGAGTTCAGATCTACAGAGGTTGCAAGGGATCTTGGAGATTCGGGCACCTGGGTTGTTCTTACCATCACCTAATCTACTGTTTGGCATCTTTCTGGAGGTGATTGGACATCTTTGGCACCAGGGCTGAATTGTTGAGGAGCTTCAGTTATCCAATAGAGCGTGGCATCTTCCAGCAGTGAAGGGTTTGGCACTTGGCATTGGTCTTCATCTCTTATCCAGCCTTTGGAAGCTTATTTTGTACTGTCGGGAGCATTTTGTAGCAACTCATACTTGTTATCCATTGTCTATCATCTTGGCCATCTGTTGAGCATTCCAGATCGGCATCTCCATTGTAGCAAGTTCTTCTATTTTATGAATAAAGAAGATTTGATATGTTTTGGCTTGTCTATCTTATTGCATATGGTTGAGGTATGTTCCATGGTTATCTATTTTTGTTATTTTCTGCATACACACATATAAACACATCTAAACAAGTAGATCAACAAAGTGTTTGACAAAATACCTCACTCAGAAAAAGTTTTTAAAAAGACACCAAAACAGTTTTGCATAATGGCTTGGGATCATTACAGTGGTATCAGAGCTTAATCCTGCAAACCTGAGGGGTCTTTATGGATAGTTGGAAGGACATGGATAGGATATCCTTTGAGATATCATGTTTGGAGATCATGTATGACAACCTTAGCAAGGAAACTAAGGCTATAATAACCTTTCAACAATATGCAGCCTATAGAAATCCCCATTGGAGCAAATGGGATATTTTAGAGGGGATCATCATAGCAGATAAAAAGAGAAAAGAAGCAGCTAGATGGTGGGAAGAACAAAGAAACCCCATGCCCAGTAGGAGCACACAACCTTGCCACAGTTGCAAGGGGCCGTGGAAACCAGATCATAGGTGTAGGGGTAAGGATCAGGAGCGCATTATTGAGGCATGCCATGACAGTGATGATGAGGTGTGTGAGGATGGAGCAATAAATGTGGATCCAGAGCAGTCAGATGATGACAATGACTCTTGCACAGAGGCTAGTGATAGTGACTCTACCCCAGAGGATAGTGATGATGACTCTTGCACAGAGGCTAGTGATGATTTCATGCTTGAGGAGGAGGATGACCCTTGTGTAGTGGATAGGCAGCTGGATGGACAATACGATAGCACCAGTGTCTTAGCGGACATATCACATACCATTGATGTCGTTACGTCTCAGCAGAGTGGTGACACTAGTGAGGAGTCACACGTGTTAGCACCTAGAGATGATGAGCTTCCTATGGGGGCCATGACACATCTGTCACCTGTTCAGACACCCATGATAGCCATGTCACATGAGGAGATCAGTGGCACGTCAGGTATGATGGGTGAGCCTAGTGTGATGGATGCACACCATGGATAGGTAGACCCACAGATCCAGGAGGAGGTACAGGACATACCGACAGTTGACCTCACACATGAAGGTCAACCAGAGGAGATAGTGTCACAGCTATTGGAGACTCCATTGGTTGAGCAAATTGCAGAGGCTAACAGGTGGATGGAGCACTTACTTCCAGGATCACATTGCATGGATGATGATGCATTCTTTAGCAGTCAGGATGACCATAGCACGAGTTTGGATACATCTATATGGGATCCAGGCACAGATGATAGAAGCAGGTTGGGTGCACAAGAGGATACAACTGCTCACACCAGATACAATATGATTCAAAGGGAGCTAGCAGTTGAGGATGATGTGAAGTTACGTATGGACATACCCAGTAACACTGTAGACAGTGGGCAGTTGAGCATGTTATCTTATGCAGAGAGTGTCTTTGGGGACTCTAGAGTTGAGATTAGCGAGATTGACAGTGGCAGTGAGGGATATGAGGTGGCACCTCAGCATGACCATGATCAGGGGTCACACCACTTAGCATCACAGTTGAGAGTTAGTGAGGCTATGATCAAGGCAGCCACTAGACGTATTGATGACATGCATGCAGTGATGGCAAATTAATGTTGGAGAGCATCAGTGGCACAGGGTAGCTTAGATGGAGGATTTTCCATGGATGATTTTCACACTCTCCAGGAGAGAGTATCTATGATGAGGATTGACTACTAGCAGTTGCTGACAGACAGGGATTATCTACTGAGGGTTGGTGAGATGTATCACGAGGATTTGAGGGAGCAGGAGTTGGAGATGGATCGACTCACTTAGGAGTTGGAGAGCACTCAAGGATTCTTGAGAAGCACACAAACTGCCCTTCAAGAATCAGAGTCTAGGACATATGAGTCTGCTGAGGAGATCCATCAGAGATCTACTTCATCTATCTTAGTGGATACTCAGATGTATCAATCAGTCACATGGTTAGAGGATGTCGGTGGTCTAGCAGAGGAGCACCAGTTGATGGAGAACACTTCCATTCGTGTTCCGAGAGCAGTTGACCTCCATGTAGAGGTTGACCCGGAAACAGACCTTAGATCTATGATGCAGCATGAGTCTGCAGAAGACAACATGAGTATGTCGGAGCATACAGTGATGGGGGATAGTTCATAGAGTCATGCTGAGATCTATGGTGACATTCAGAGGGGTATAGTGCCTTGCAGGGAGAAGACACACTTAGGGGAGTATGCATATTTCACTCTTTTGCAGTAGCCCATAGTTATGATTGAGCACCTTCACTAGATCAGTAGTCGCATGAGAAGAGATAGACAGTGGCTGAGAGCATGGAGAGTGCTTAGGATGAGGCCACCTAACATGAGTACCTCTACGGCATTCAGCCGGAGAGAGAGGGGTCTTCATAGGCAGCCAGTTTAAACTTGGTGTGTGAGAGAGAGCAGCATGGGGCAGGTGGTAGTAGATGAGCACATAGGGCTTCTGGTAGTGATTATCCTCACACATGAGCAATTAGAGGAGATTGGAAGTGATAAACTTCCAAGTTTTCCATGGGACCTAAGAGTCCGTTTTTTTAGCACGATGTTCATGTTGACCCAAGTTGCACCAGAGAGCCACACACTCCACCTTGGTTTGGTTTGGAGTGGGTCTGGAGGTACTTGTCCCATAAGGTGAGACCTTTCCTTCCACTTGATCATCAGGATAGGTCATAGAGATGTTTGGACATGTACTACTTCTATAGAGATGCCCTTACAGATACAGTTTCTGGATAGCAGGTCTGGTGGTCACAGGTATTTCAACTAGAGGACCCAAGAGAGGAGGGTTCAGGATGTATGCAGGGGACAGACAGTCATGGTCAGAGTAGTGTAGTGTCAGCATGAGGATCTTCAACAGATGTTAGCATGGGACCCAGGGATTGCGGGATTGAACAATTCATTGACCAACAGGGGAGAGTGGACCATTGCAGGGGAAAGYTGTTCTAGCTTTCCATTGAGCTTCAATGTGGAGAGGATCACATCGCTTGAGGGTGCCTCATGGAGGTCTTGCATCACTTCAGTCGRGCATCARCATGTGCAGTTGATGGAGGCCATGTGGATCTTGGTAGAGACTAGGTGGATGGACTCACTCCGGGATGAGCCCATGTGTTAGGTATAGGAGAATCACGGAGTTGGTGTATTTCAGGATTATGCGTCCTAGGGGCTAGCAGTTCATGACTTGATATGGGACCCAGGGGGCAGCATGTGTGATTGTTCATCTTTGGATGGGTTCTACTATGTAACCCACAGGTGGACATGGGATCCTAGCATTATACTTGATGGGATTCGGTTATTGCTTGAGGACAAGCAATTTTCTAGCAGGGGGAACTGTAATGTCCCCACTTTGGGACATCATCACAGTGCAGAGATTTATGTTGACCAGAGTAGCCAGATGGATGTTATAGCGAGTACATGGGTATTTGAGAGGCATTGTGGGGTCCAGCTTGCATTGATCATCATATTCCATCATTATGAGCCATTCCGCATAGGTTGGCTTTGGTTTCGTTGCATTCCGACGATTTCCATGATTTTGACTATTTTGAGCTATAAGTCAATGAAATTCACTGAAGAAGTCATTTTGGGCACATTACTTGGAGGAACCTCTCAGTGTAATAGCTCATTGGAATCGGGAGAAGCAACACTACATGATGGGATGGATAGAAGTGACTTTCAGTGGCTAGGGAAGCCACAAGGAGAGATAAGGAGCTTTTCAGAGGTAAAAAGGTTAATTAATTAATTAAAGTGATTTAATTAATTAATTAAATATTAATAAAATGAAAGCCACTTTGGAGGGACAAGGTGAGCCAAAAGTATAAAAGAAAGGCAAGGGCCTCTTCTCATGGATTCATGTATGTTTATCTTTTGATTTCTGGCTTCTAGCTAGTGAGCCCAACATTGGGGGTTTTGAGGGTTTTGACTTAACAAACCCTAGAGGACGATTCGGTGGTCAAAGATTCCACCTAGCTTGTCCCAAGCTTGGTCTCGGAGCTGCAATACGCTCCCACACCATTCTAGTTCTAGATCTACTCAGTTTCAGGAGGATTCCACATCAGTTGCTTGTGCAAATAGAGAGAGGGCGCACCAGTTGGGGGTTTCTAGCAAGGGGGGCACACCATTCATTGAGGAGGGATTCGTCCTAGCTGAGGAGAAGGGATTCTGGGAATTCCAGGTATTGGGTTTCCTTTGTAGGTGTCTTGGCGTCATTCTTGGTGGTTTTCCAGAGTCTTTCAGTGGAGGATCGATTTGTATTGAGAGTGGAACGTTTTCCCAAGAGGAGGGCACACCATTATTTGGAGGGTAGCTAGATCTAAGGATCTAGTAGGTATTTGAGGATTTGAGCACTTGGGTTCTCATTCAGCGTCCTGATATATCATTGTGGAGATTTTCAGAGCATTTGGAGGCCTCCTTCATTAGGGCCGAATTATCTAGGGCTTCAATCATCCAGTGGGGCGCACCATTCAGTGGAGGAGTTCAGATCTACAGAGGTTGAGAGGGATCTTGGAGATTCATGCACCTGGGTTGTTCTTACCATCAATCGATCTACTGTTTGGCATCTTTCTGGAGTTGATTGGACATCTTTGGCACCAAGGCCGAATTGTTGAGGAGCTTCAGTTATTCAGCAGAGCGTGGCATCTTCCAACAGTGAAGGGTTTGGCACTTGGCATTGGTCTTCATCTCTTATCCAGCCTTTGGAGGCTTATTTTGTATTGTTGGGAGCATTTTGTAGCAGATCATACTTGTTATCCATTGTCTATCATCGTGGCCATCTGTTGAGCATTCCAGATCGGCATCTCCATTGTAGCAGGTTCTTCTATTTTATGAATAAAGAAGATTTGAGATGTTTTGGCTTGTCTATCTTATTGCATATGGTTGAGGTATGTTCCATGGTTATCTTTTTCTTTTATTTGCTGCATACACACATATAAACACATCTAAACAAGTAGATCAACAAAGTGTTTGACGAAATACCTCACTCAGAAAAAGTTTTAAAAAAGACACCAAAACAGTGATGATCCTTGCATAATGGCTTGGGATCATTACACTTTCCATTTCCAAGTTTTGCTCATATAATTGCCTACACCTTGGGAGAGTAACCCCCAAAATCGTATTGCTAGGACGTTAATGATGTGTTGATGCACTACTGCATTTGGGTCAAATTCTGACGGCGCGTTCGACGCAATTGCCACTTTCTATTGTCGGAAGACCGACAAACCTCGGACCCCCTCAAACGTCGTTTCACATGACGTCGTTTTTCCGACGAGCACGTTTTCGTCTATATTGCGACGTTTCAAACGTGGCAAGAGAGACGTTGCAAACGTGGCAAGACCGACATTTGAAACGTGGCAAGAGAGACGTTGCAAACGTGGCAAGACCGACGTTTCAAACGTGGCAATTGAGACGTTGCAAACATGGCAAGTGAGACATTGCAAACGTGGCAAGACCGACATTTGAAGCATGGCAAGAGAGACGTTGCAAACGTGGCAAGACCGACGTTTCAAACGTGGCAATTGAGACGTTGCAAATGTGGCAAGTGAGACGTTGCAAACGTGGCAAGACCGACGTTTCAAACGTGGCAATTAAGACGTTGCAAATGTGGCAAGTGAGACGTTGCAAATGTGTCAAGTGAGACGTTTCAGACGTGGCAAGAGAGACGCTTCAAAGGTGGCAAGACCGACATTTCAAACGTGGCAAGAGAGACATTTCAAAGGTGGCAAGAGAGACGTTTCAAAGGTGGCAAGAGAGACGTTCTGAAGGTGGCAAGACCGACGGGACAAAGTATTAGCTCCGACGTGGTTGCTATGGGAGCGACACTCTTGGACGTCGCAAGAACGACGTCCATCAGGTGGCAACAGCGACAGCCAAGAGTTACTAGCTTCGACGTGGTTGCTATAGGAGCAACAATCTTGGAGGTGGAAAGAGAGACATTAAGAACATGGGAAGAGAGACGTTAAGAGGTATCATCTCCGACGTGGTTGCTATGGGAGCGACACTCCAAGATGTCTCAATAGCGACTATGTTGTAGATATTTTAAAAAAAAATACAATATCAATACTAAGAGGGACATGTACATTAACCTTTGCTAAGATACTAGCCATATCAATATTTAAATCTATATCATTGGTCTTAGGCAAGGTTGGTTGAGGAGGAGGACTATCTTCCAATGGTAAAGGGGGTCTTGTCTAATGAGGTTTAGGATCACTAGGATATGTCTCAGGTGTGTTATCACATGAACTCGCAATTGTTGAGCTAAAGTCCAAAAGCTCAAGTGCAATCATGCGTAATAAGACTGCAAAAATATACTAGAGAGTAAGTCCCTGTTTTTAGATAGGATCAAAATAATACTGTACTTTCTTGGGTATGTACAAACAAGTGCCATCCAATACAAGATCCTATATACCAATGAGATAGCTGAGCAACAGAAATTCCAAAGCCTTCATTGAAACCTATGACAATTTGTTTGACATTTAGCAGACAATTATATCATAAATAATACAACTTGAAGTCATTGCAGGTATTGCTTTGTATCCTTTGGCTAGCACAACAAATTCACACGTAGCATGCAAGTGTTCTATATATATACATTGAGCAGAAGAGCAAATTCATAGAATGCAAATTGTAGCAATTCGAAACAACCATAACAGATTTGGACTCCAGATATAA
>JASDQU010333230.1:984-12764 GCA_032191745.1 Picea mariana
GGTCCACATTCCTGTTGTAACCGATTTTTAAGGGACTCCGGGTGTGTTTTGTGCTCATTTGCACACCAAGCCTCATGGTTTTCCCAATTGGAGAAAGAAAAGATGACGAATATAGGAGGAGCAAAGCCCGAGATCTTGCCACTATCCATTGCAAGAAATGTATGGTTGATTTTTTTTCATTTCCTCTCTTGGATTTGGAAAAAATACAAAACAATTAGTCATGGGTTATGGATGTAAATCCCAATGGAATTGAAACTTATTAGCTAGATTCACTACACATAATTAATACTTGAATGCAAATCTCTCAACAATTCACTAATCTTGTATAAGTTTTTTCAAATTCATTGTAAAGATAACACATAGTTTTTCTTTGTTTTCCACAAAATTATGTTAATGATTTTGTTGGGATAAAATGAAATTGTTGTTTGTAATACCTTTGTTGTTTTTTCTCTCCAGGCGACTTATTGGTTTTTTCTGCGGACTCTCCCCTCCCACTGGTAGGTTCTTCTCTTCACTCCTGGTCTCCGACAGTTCCCTCTGTCCCTTGTTCACTCTTTGACTCCATTCCAGTGGGCTTAGATGCTAATGACTACTTGATCCAAACTTTCTTCGTTCATGCCTTTATCCTTTCCCAGATCTACCCACCCCTAGATCCAAAATTTCTTCGTTCATGCCTTTATCCTTTCCCATATCTTCCCACCCCTACAGGTCATGATTCTAATCCCCTCAACTCTGGTTTTATTGCCTCTTTCCTTGACCCTTAAAACCTAAATGGTTGGAACAACACTGTGGATGTTTTGGTATCGACTCCAGCCCTTGCTCCTTTGGATAGGCTCTCTCCCAAAGAAGCAAGGGCCTGCCACTATTCTGTAAAGGCAGTTGCATAAAGATATTGGCCTGAAGTCATAAAAAGATTGTGGCTCATATGATTTTGGGATAAGTGCAATGAAAGTGGAATTTATAGGGGCGTATAGTATCCCATTTCTCCTAGAATCTTCCATCACCTGAAGAAGCTTAGGTCCTATGAGCTAAAAAAATCCTAGGTAGAATTCAATTGTCCATCCATCCGGACCCAATCTTTTATCTTTCTGGAAACTATGGAGAGTTTCTTTAAGTTCCTCCATTCCTACTTCAACAAAAAGGTCTTTGTTTCCTTCCTCGTCAATAAATCTGGGGTAAAGTAGTGCCCGCCTTATAATCTCTGCAATATTAACTCATGGGTCAGACTTGAAGAGGGATTGGAAGTGATTTTTCCCCATATGGGCTAATCCTTTAAAGGAGGAAACCGTGGCTCCTGCTTGATCCTTTAATTTCCAAATGGTGTCTGCATATTTTCTTCCTTTCGCAAAGACTTGGAAGAATTTGGTGTTTTCATCGCCTTTATTTAACCAAATAGCCCTGCTTTTAAGGTGCCATTCTGCTTCTTTTTCTTCAAGCAATTTCCTATGACGCACTTCAAGGGCCAGAAGGTCATTCTTGGCCTCCAAAGAGGTGTAGCCCCCCTTTGAAGAATGACAGAGGTGTTCAAGTCTATATTCAATTTGGCTTAATTCAAGTTCATCCCTAACATGTTTGGCATGTGCCCAAGGGATGACCAGTTGCTTGATTTGCTTTAGATTTGAAACAAAGTGGATGGCAGCTAGGGGTGTCTTGTTTTTGTTCATATGGAATCCAATTCTCCTTGACAATATTACGAAAATATGCATTTTCCATACATGATGAGTTGAATTTGAAAGGGTTGGAAGGCTTCCTAGGACCCCTTATCAGTTCGAGCCAAATTGGGGAGTGATCAGAAACACCACCACAATCCACCCATTTCTTGAGCTGCAATGGGAGAGACAAAATAGATTCTGAGACCAAGAAGCGATCAAGAAGTTTGGCAATTTGTGCATCCCTCAACCTCATGTTCCTCCAGGTGGGAAGTATTTTGGTTGGGGCGATGTCAATGAGCCCATGATCATTTAAAATATGGGTGGAGAAAGCTGTTTGGTTTTCTGGGTGCACATTAGGGCCCCAAACTTCTGCTTCCCTCAAAGAAAAATTCAAGTCCCCCCTAAGAATGAGGTATGCTGATCTGAGAATTTATTTTTTTAGTAGAGAGGCCCAAAAGGGTGCTCGGTCATAATAGGGAGCATAAGAATTTAGAATCTTGAGTTCTTGCCCCAATCATTCCATCTGCAAATCTACTCCCAGATAAGAGTCAAGAGCCCACAAGTTTGTGACTTTGACTAGTCTAGTGTTCCATCCAGTCGCCAACCCTCCCGACTGGCCAAAGGAATTGGATCCAATGAAATTCCAAGATGGGATTAAAAACTCTAACATCTTAGTCACTAACACCTCTTCCGCCATCGTTTCTTGAAGTAGAATAATAGTAGAATGGTTCAACATGATCAACCTCTTCAGAGCGATTTTTTTCTATGTAACACATCCGACCCCTAGATGATCTTTTAAGGGGTGGGGCATCATTTTTCATTTTCCTTAACTATCTTGAATCCTAGATCCTGGATTTCTATCACGTCCTTCTCTTTCATCACTACCCAATCACTACCTTCATCCTCAAAACTGACCTCTGGGATGGACTTAATCTTCCTTTATAATATTAGCGGTAGAGGGATTCGATGCTTCAATGCTTTGACACTTCGACACTTCGACGTTTCATGCCTCTTCGCTATCTTCGCATGAGACCACCCAAAATCCTGAACTTTCAAAGTCCTGTAAAATTGCTACGTGACTCTAGCCTTCCGACCTTTTGGTCCTATTATCGCACAGTTTGTAGCTACGTCAAAAAGCTAGAGGATAAAGGCCAAACTGGCGTAATAGGAACCTACCCCACCCAATGTCACCTCAATGGGGAGGTTCTTTCTATTTAGGGAGGTTAGCCCAGGGGAGATGTCCCCGACAACCTGGGGTTTTGAAGAGGTCAAAGATAGAGGTCAAAGAAAAAGTTCCTCCTCACAGGTTACCACCAAGGTCAGATAGTCTGACTAATCAGCAAATAAATGAAGTGTATGCCCAAATGAGATCACTTTCCTGGAACAAGACAATAACAAAAGAATATATCCAGGCTATAATTCAGTGGGTTAGTACTTCATGTAACTATCTGACATCAATATATAAGCAATGAAACAACATATATTAATGAGATCAAAGTTTTATCAATATAGCAATGGAAAAGTATCAATTCACCAATAACTATTAAAATGATGTGGCTAATAGTGTATTTAATCAATCATTCACTCAATAAATGTTTTCAACCATCATCTAATTGCTTATCATCAAAATTTGTTGCGTCAATATGGAATAACCAAGTGTGACGTCAGCCTAGTTAGGGTTAGCTAGTTAGTTAGGGTTTCAAAATTTAAAGTTTTGAGAGTTGGTTTGAGCACTATCACTTCAACGTTGTGGTTCTAATATCAATGCCTAAGGGTAGATGGAGTCAATTAAGGAGAGGACGCAAGGTTGAAGGGGTAGAAGGCTAACGACAAGAGGGAAGGGTTCTAAAGTGCTGCAATGGCAGGGCCCTAGAATCAAAACCCTAGGGGAAAGAGGCTCACTCCGGTGTTGCTTAAGCAAGGCCTCGTGCTCTTTCTTCCTTCCTTAGGTCAAACTTGGCAAAACAGCTAGCAATAAAGATAAGTTAAAACAAGAGAGTGAGGTGAGGGAGAGTGTTGCAATGACAAGGCTCTATCACCAAACCCTAGAATATGGATGGCCTTAGGTGTAGATAACCTAGGCTTGGGACGTCACCTCCTTCTTAACCTTTAAAATCACAGCTAGCACAAAGGGAAAAAATGAAAAGAGTGTAGTAAAGGCTAGGCTTTTTCTTCCTTCTTCAATGGATGAATATTTCTCTCTAAGGGCACATGAAACAAGGACCTACTTGTGTGCTTGTCACCTTGGGTTTTAAAATCAACAAATTTATAAGCAAATGCAAGAATATAAACCTACAACCATTCAATTAATATTTTTTGCAAGAAAAACACTTACATATCATGATGAAAAGCATATGCAAACCCTAGTTGTAAACCTTCCTTAAAGAGAAATTCCTAACATGCAAAGAAAATCCTTCCATCAACAAGTGTGCCTCACTTTAAAAGACCAAATACCCAAACTAGGGCACAAAAATCAGGCCTCACAAGAGAGTGAGTTGTGTGTTATGTTCAAATGAGGGAAAAACATCCTCAATATATAGTGTATCATGACCTATAATTAAAATTAGGTCATCAAAATAGCCGACAAGGCTACAAACCAAAAACATACTATTTTTACATTAAATGCTAAGTAAAAGACCTAAATGAGCAAAAAGTGAAACGTCAAGCCCCTTTGACGGAGACGTTAGGCCCTTTTGAGTCTAGTCCAGCATCCAGAAGTCAAACGTTAGCCCTTCCTGGGCTCCTCCAAGATGCCACACGTGCTAGTCGTCCTGTCAAACTGCCACATGCTCAAGGTGACATCAAGGCCTCCTGGGTGACGTCTTGGTCATCAAAGGGAAACTCTCCATCTGAGAAGGGTCAACCCCCCTGGGATGGGCTCAGCCAAAGTGTCCTGGATGGAACGCCCTTCTTCTTCTCATGTGCAAGATCTCAACCAATCACTGTCATGTCTCTGCCCCTGATGGGGTCCCAGCAACCATCTGATGGGCTCTTCAGCCCCATGGAGGTCCGAGCTAATCATCTCCCCATGTGTACCGGTCGAACTGGTACCTTTCCGTCGGGCATGGTCCTACACATCAAAAACTTTGCCCTCCATGGGCTCATTAGTCACAGGGATCATAGCAATGTCAATCACGTTTCATCATTAATTTTATCAAATACATGCATAAAACCCCCAATATATCAATCAATAGCTCAAAGACATTTCAATGACCTGCAATACAAAGCTGAAGAAAAAGACAAAATACCCTATTGGGCCAGTATCCATAAGAAAAGGAAAGTCTCCAGAGGGTACCATCCAAGCCATGTAAAACGAGGTGATGTGGTCAAGGGATGTCCAGACATATGGGTAGACTGAAAAACAGGGATGCACGATATTACCTGTGGGTGCCTTTGTAGAAGGCGAGTTGTATCCGTCATGGATGCAATTCTTTCCAAGCCCTTTATTGCCTTTATTCTTTCTTTTCTTTATTTCTTTCCCTTTTTTTTTTAATTTCAAGGTCTAACTAGAGGACACCACCTTGGCGTGGTGACCAGAGATGACAGTGTTACCCACAAGCACTTTCAGAGAGATGATAAGGCTGGCTCGTGATGAGACCCCCTTTCCCTTGGCCATGAAACCAAAGGTCACTGCCATAGCGTGGTAACTAGATAATGACAATGTCATGTTGTTAGGTACCCATGATCATAATAGTTTGGCTCATTATGAGACCCCCTATCCTCTTGGCTAGGTCTTGTTTTGTTATTTTTCTTAGGGTCCCTCTTATTTCTTGCTGAGAGGCCTTTTATTGCCTTCTTGGGGATCCTTGGGTGAGGCATCTCTAGGTTTTTTATTATGGATTTTATCTTTTACCAGCTACTTTTACCTTCTGGGCCTTTAGCCCCTGCTTCCCATGAGATAAGGTGCAACCCCACAAATAGATCATCCTAATGCTCGGACTAGGGGAATGAGATAGATGAGTGGGAGATAAGATGTAAAAGTGATGATATGATGGGAGTGGACGATGACTCTTCATAAATCCCCTTGGTGGCAAACCAAAACCTATGGGTACATGCTTGCTAGGACACTCTGTTAATCCCCCAAACCATGGTCAAGTGGGTCAATGTAAGATCCAAGAAGTTGTCAGAAATAAAAAGAGTAAGATGCATATATCTAAAGGTTACAATGATAAAAAATGACACATACCATGACACTTGGACCAACTACCTCATGGAGTAAGAGTCTTCTCCGATACAAGTGAAAGTCGAAGGTGATGGATGTTGCTGCTGCTGAAAAAACAAGTCTGATGAAAGAGAAGAAAGGTGGGCCCTCCAGGGCCATGCTCAGGTCAATCCTTCTCTTTGTACTCCATTTCTAGGACCTGTGGGCCTTGAGACATGATCTCCTAGTTATCCCTAGAAATTGGGGATAACATCTGGCTCCAACTTGGGGACATGTGCTCACTGTAGAGTGCATGAGAACCTCAACATATCTGGCATAACCTGTAGACCTACTCAAACTCAAAAAGGGCATCAGTAACGAAGGTGGGGTGGTATTTCCACCCTGTAATATATATATATATATATATATATATGTATATATAAGGCAATAATAAATGTGAATACAAAGTGAAATACTTACCTCCACTTACCTGTCAGCTGGATGTTGGTGTAGTCAAACAACTAGTGAAGCCAATCCAACAGCGTCCCATGATACCTGCCTTTGTGCTTCATCATAAACCAAAATAGTGATAAATTAAGCACAAAAATGTCATGAGTTATAATGTATATCATATCATCAAAAGTCATAAAATCTAACTCATGGAGGTGGGTGGGAGGGATAAAATCCTGCCAAGTCCATCTCTGAGGAAATTACTCAATCCACTTCAAGAAAGGGTCATGAGAAGAGAAAGGTTTAGAAAACTGACCCAAATGGGCTACAAACTGGCTGCCCAGGGCATCCTCACGCTTTGAAGTCAAGGAAGGGATCGACAAAGACCTAGCAGACAACTGGCAAACTACCAAGGGGAAATTGAAAAACTGGGATAACTTACTCAAACTCGTAGTATCCAACCAAGCCTTGGAGTCTAGGGCTTGCCTAAGAGGAAACTCAACATAAAAAAGGTACTTCCCAACTACACATTTAATGGAAAAGCATGGTAAAGTAATAACATGTGGCTGGAGTGAAAATTCATGAGAAACCTTCTTTAGGCAAACAATGTCCTTACTTGTATCAAAATCTGAGCAGAGTGGTGGTTGATAATCATATTCATAAAATAAAACCAAATGCTCAGAGGAACAGTCATCAAAGTCTTCAAGGTATGATTGATAATCATTAGGAGAACAAGGTACTGGGTCATCCTTGGATTTTTGGAGAGTACGGATAAAAACCTCATTTCCTTGTTGCCACTGGTCAAAAGTAATCTGTTGTGACAATTGCAAGAGAAACGCCTGGAAATGACTCTCAGTGTCATAGATGGGATCCAAGTCATAACCAAATACATCCCACCTACGTCTCCCAACATGTATGAACTCATCAATGTTATCAACAATGCCACTATCTGTGTCATAACATGCAGGGTTTGAGACATTTGAAAATTGATTCTCCTCCTCCTCATTTTATTCATCATAATGTAAAGAATCATAAAAAACTAGGGCAGGAGGGTAACTTACCACTTCTTCTTGCGCAGGGGCTTCGAGGACTTTGGTGTTTTCAGCATGCGTTATTATTTCATCCTCATGAATTGCTTCTTTGTCTTTGATTTCATAACAGGGACCATTCACTTCTTTCAAAGCTTTCTTTTCTTCTTCATTTTCTGAATCAAGGAATGAGGTGTCATTGGAATCCTAAAGTGGAAAGCAACTAACCTCATCTTCGCTTTGTTGTGCAAAAGAAACAGGTTCTTGGATGATCTCATTAGAGGGAGGAGAACCGGTGGATACTACATCATCTTGCTTAGGTTCTTTCTCCTTAGTAACATCCTCATTCTGCTGGTCAAAAACTTGTTCCCTTCTTTCTTGTGGATCTTCAGCAAAGGTTTTAAGGGAAACTAGTTTTATCAAGCTGAGAGTGTCCATGGCATTGGTTTTGGACAAGAAGAGATTATTTTCGATTTGAATGGCCATGTTGTGAGCTTCTATAAGTGTTTTTGGATTCTTCTTATTTAGAAGGAAGCTCAAATGCCCTTGAAGTCCATTAGTATAGAGATAAATGAGGTACCTATCTTTAGGACGACAGCTTTCAGGAATCTGGTAAAGCAACTTTTGGAACCAAGCCTTGGAAACTTTGACAGTCACACCCTCTATTTGTTTTATGCATTCAAGATCTTTTAGCAATGATTGTATATCTTCCAATTTCATAGCCCACTTTGCAAGGAAGATTTCCTCGAAATGTTCCATAGATGTGATGCTAGCAGTTGGAATATTATCATACCATTTCTTAGCCCCTCCATACAGAGAGGCAGAGAAGAGTTTCATCACCAAGTCTTTAGCTTCGTCATTGATAGGGTGGTATTGAAAGAATTCCCAAAATTTGCTCATGTGATAATCGGGACTTTCTCCATCGATGCCAAAGAATATAGAAAGCCAATTCTTATAAAAGAGAGGCATATTTCTGGGATATCCTGGGATTTTAATCATGTCCAAAGGTTTGTAGTTCCCTATATCTCATTGTGAAGTCATAGTTGGCATCGTCATTAGTGGAGTCGCCAGAAAGTTTTCTTGAAACTATCAAAGATAAGGGAAAACACCCTAGTGGAGTTGCTAGGTAAGCTTGTAAGATAAGGCTCTGAGGCAAGGCTTACCGAAAAGGTCTGTTGTCTTGAGGAGAATTGACTTAGTGTTCCCCGGCAATGGTGCCAAAACGTTATCTCACAGTTTATAGCTAGGTCAAAAAGCTAGAGGATAAAGGCCAAACTGGCGTAACAAGAACCTACCCCACCCAATGTCACCTCAATGGGGAGGTTCTTTCTATTTAGGGAGGTTAGCCCAGGGGAAATGTCCCCGACAACCTGGGGTTTTGAATAGGTCAAAGATAGAGGTCAAAGCAAAAGTTCCTCCTCACAGGTTACCACCAAGGTCAGATAGTCTGACTAATCAGCCAATAAATGAAGTGTATGCCCAAATGAGATCACCTACCCGAAACAAGACAATAACAAAAGAATATATGCAGGCTATAATTCAGTGGGTTAGTACTTCATGTAACTATCTGACATCAATATATAAGCAATGAAACAACATATATTAATGAGATCAACATTTTATCAATATAGCAATGGAAAAGTATCAATTCATCAATAACTATTAAGATGATGTGGCTAATAGTGTATTTACTCAATCATTCACTCAATAAATGCTTTCAACCATCATCTAATTGCTTATCATCAAAATTTGTTGTGTCAAGATGGAATAACCAAGTGTGACATCATCCTAGTTAGGGTTAGCTAGTTAGTTAGGGTTTCAAAATTTAAAGTTTTGAGAGTTGGTTTGAGCACTATCACTTCAATGTTGTGGTTCTAAGATCAGTGCTTAAGGGTAGATGGAGTCAATTAAGGAGAGGACGCAAGGTTGAAGGGGTTGAAGGATAAGGACAAGAGGGAAGGGTTCTAAAGTGCTGCAATGGCAGGGCCCTAGAATCAAAATCCTAGGGGAAAGAGGCTCACTCCGGTGTTTCTTAAGCAAGGCCTCGTGCTATTTCCTCCTTCCTTAGGTCAAACTTGGAAAAATGGATAGCAATAAAGATAAGTTAAAACAAGAGAGTGAGGTGAGGGAGATTGTTGCAATGGCAAGGCTCTATCACCAAACCCTAGAAGATGGACAGCCCTAGGTGTAGATAACCTAGGCCTGGGACGTCACCTCCTTCTTAAACTTTAAAATCACAGCTAGCACAAAGGGAAAAAGTGAAAAGAGTGTAGCAAAGGCTAGGCTTTTTCTTCCTTCTTCAATGGCTAAATATTTCTCTCTAAGGGGACTTGAAACAAGGACCTACTTGTGTGCTTGCCACCTAGGGTTTTAAAATCAACAAATTTATAAGCAAATGCAAGAATATAAACCTACAACCATTCAATTAAGAAGTTTTGCAAGAAAAACACTTACATATCATGATGAAAAGCATATGCAAACCCTAGTTGTAAACCCTCCTTCAAGAGAAATGCCAAACATGCCAAGAAAATACTTCCATCAACAAGTGTGCCTCACTTTAAAAGACCAAATACCCAAACTAGGGCGCAAAAATTAGACTTCACAAGAGAGCGAGTTGTGTGTTAAGTTCAAATGAGGGAAAAACATCCTCAATATATAGTGTATCATGACCTATAATTAAAATTAGGTCATCAAAATAGCCGACAAGGCTACAAACCAAAATCATACTATTTTTACATTAAATGCTAAGTAAAAGACCTAAATGAGAAAAAAGTGAGATGTTGAGCCCCTTTGAGGGAGACGTTAGGCCTCCTGGGTGACGTCCTGGTCATCAAAGGGAAACGCTCCATCTGAGAAGGCTCAATCCCCCTGGGCTGGGCTCAGCGAAAGTGTCCTGGATGGAACATCCTTCTTCTTCTCATGTGCAAGAGCTCAACCAATCACTGTCCTGTCTCTGCCCCTGATGGGATCCCAACAACCATATGATGGGCTCTTCAGCCCCATGGAGGTGCAAGCTAATCATCTCCCCATGTGTACCATTCCAACTGGTACCTGTCCATCGGGCATGGTCCTGCACATCAAAAACTTCGCCCTCCATGGGCTCATTAGTCATAGGGATCATAGCAATGTCAATCACCTTTCATCATTAATTTTATCAAATACATGCATAAGACCTCTGATATATCAATCAATGGCTCAAATACATTTCAATTACCTACAATACAAAGCTAAAGAAAAAGACAAAATATCCTATTGGGCCAACATCCATAAGAAAAGGAAAGTCTTCAGAGGGTACCATCCAAGCCATGTAAAATGTGGTGATGTGGTCAAGGGATGTCCAGACATATGGGTAGAGTGAAAAACAGGGATGCATGATATTACCTATGGGTGCGGTGAGCTGTACCCATCATGGATGCAATTATTTCCAAGCCCTTTATTGCCTTTATTCTTTCTTTTCTTTATTGCTTTCCCGTTTTCTTTTTATTTCAAGGTCTGACTTGATCCAGATTATTTTCGGCACGAAATGAGATCGAAGATATAATAAAGAAATGCATAGAGATATCACAGATATTCAATAATATAACAGAAATGTATCAGAGATGCAACCATAAACACATATATATAGTAATACTCGACTTCTATTAATGAAAAAAATGTATAGAGACTGTAAAAATACAGAGTGAAAGACTTGCTAGAATGGTGGTAGCTTATCTCTGAGAAGAGATGTGACGATTACTTGCATTCGCAAGAAGATGATTACAATGAGGCTCTGAAGGCCTTTTTACAATAAGCATGAATTCCCAAAACCCTAGACATCCAAAAACCTAACCCTAGGAGATGAAGCGCCAAAAGTCATGTGGGCCCCATTTGGGTAAGTGAGTACATCAACTTCCCGGGGTCGTAACTTTTGCATACGATCTCCGTTTTAGGCGTGTGATAGCTTGCTGGAAAGGTATCATAGAGGAGATTCATTTTTGGGGATCAATAATGCTTTTGGATATAATTGAGAACCTAGATCTTGAAAAACGTTCATTTGGACCCTCAAAATGGCCCCAGAAGTTAAAACCTACTAAAAATAGTAAATTGCCAAAATTGCCAGAAAGCTATTTTAAGCCATTTGGAAAAGGTGGGTGGCCACCGATATCCACCTGGATCAATCCTCCCTCCTTAGGAATCAATGTTATCCATTGCGTTGAGTTCCCGGGGGAGAGGGAAAAGCGTTTGTTGAATCTGCATCTTGGTGAGCTGCTTGTCTCGCTGGAGACTTCGCGTTGTTCTTCAGTTTGTGGAAATCCGTCACGAACCTGTTGAGGTTGAGGCTATTCAAAAAATCGAGATACATGAGAGGATGATGTGCAGAAGGAATATTTGCACTTTGCTGCAGCCTTGTCGACCTGCTTCTGTTGGATAGAAGGTGCTTGGGGCAAGGATGTAGTGGTTGCAGTGTCCTTTTGTTCTCCTTTTGAACAGATTGTGAAGAAGCTGAATTTTGCAGTATGAGATACTACC
>JASDQU010333234.1:0-12764 GCA_032191745.1 Picea mariana
TAACGAGTCTAAAGAATGAACTCCGTGACATGAGGATGAATGATGATGACAGCATAACATCATATTTTGTGATAATTTCTCAGTTAAGAGATCAACTACAAGATATTGAAGAGATCATCTTAGAGAAGGAGTTGGTAAACATAGTACTCAATGTTATTCCCAAGACATGGGATGCATTTTCTACAAGCATGAACACAAGATAGAGTATCCGACATTTGAAGAACTTTGGACTTGTTGTGCTCAAGAAGAATCAAGGATCAGTGCAAAAGAGAAACCCCAAAAGAAGTACGATGGTAAAGCCTTCACAACAAGATTCAAGAACTTCAGGAACAAAAGGAAGTTTGGTTCAAGGAGGAAGCCAAATCAAGAGAAAGACATTTCAAAAGTACAATGCTTCAATTGTTGAAAGTATGGTCACTACAAGAATCATTGTCCCAAGGTAAAGAAAAGGAAGGAGTGTTATCCATAATTTTGGTTGTCATAATGATGTAATGATGATGGAGAAATCAGGCTCTTCACTAGAACACTTTCTTGAGAAAAGTTACCTTTGTCTGCTTCCAGAAATCATATTTTTTAGGGAGGTTCGCAGGCTACTTATATATTTGCCTGCGAGAATGTATGATTCTCGTAGGCTACATTAAGTTGGAGTGTGAGGGGTTCGCACTGTACCTAACTATTAGGGTGCAAACATCTTCTAAAGGAAGGAAAAAGATGAATTCTTGAACCTTCTAGAAGGGAATCTTCTAGAAGGGTGAGTTGGCATTCGAATGGTTATTTAAGTACTTGCTTTCCTGATATCTTGGGATCATTCCTATACAAGTAACTAATCTATTTTCTCCTATATATTGAGGGAAATTCTCATGGAAAAGGTTAGAAGCAAACTAGCAAGAGATTGATTGGAGAATTAGTGCAAGATTGTATGAAGGACTGATGCTACAAAAGCTAGAGACACTGGCCAGGTTATCAAAAGTGGTTGATCTTCTTCATGCATGAGCAAGTGTGTGTGTCAGAGCTAGGAGCCATCGAAAGGAGATCTACAACATCAAGTCTCAGGTTGTAAGTCTTACTTTCTATCAATTTAATATAGTAATATGTCTCCTTCCCATAAAGCCAATGTCACTTTATTACATAACTCCTTGATCATATGTATAGATTAGCTGTTGAATATATTGAATTGTCTTCACTTCGATTGGTTTGTATTGTTGTGGTCTTGACGGTGCAAGAGCATTGGAGAAAAATTGGTACAACAGAGACCCAAGGAAGCGTTCATAAGGTATGTACATGATCCTTTCCTCCTAGTTCATTCAATAGTATAAATCTAGGGAAAGAGTATTATTTTGTACTGCTTTGTTCTAAATCCGGGTGGATCTAGGGAGATCGGTTTGTGTCCGCACTTACGGATTAATCCTCAAACAAAATTGGCAACTCCACTGGGGAACATATCCCATTTTTTGGTGGCTTTTTGTATTTTTCTGTGACCATTTGCTCCGATTCCATTTTTCTCTTGTCTTGTCAGTCTCTGAGTCCTCGGGATACCCTGAGAGACCTCCTGGGTCTATAAGCCTTTGTCAATTTTGCTTTCATTTTCAAAATTTTTGTTGTCTTCAGGACTTCTCACACTATGTTTAACTACAGCCTGTGAGAACTAGTCAAGGTCGCTTCCTGCACATAGGGTCCAGTGCGAACACCTCGCACCTTTCTACAAGGTGGTCTGTGAGAATCCTATCTTCTCACACTGTGTTACTCTGCTTGCTTGCGAGCAAGATTTTTGAAAATTTTGAATTTGATTTTTGATTTCTCAGATCAGTTGATTCACCTCTGATCGGCTTATTGGATCATTGATTGATACATCTCTTGCTTTAGTTTTCATGCTTGAACTATTTTAGGGTTTCAAGATGTTTCTTGTCTTTTGTAGCTTGACTTTCATTTCTTGGCTCTTATTGGAAATTCATTCTCTCTGACTTCTGGAGTTGAGTGTGTCTGGTTGGCTAAGAACCAGTGATTGGTTGAGAGTTAAGTATTTAGTGTTTCTCATTTTCTTGTTGGTTCGAAAGAACATTTTCGTTTGCATTGAGAAGACTCATTGGTTTTCTCTTTGTTTTGTTTTTGCTTTCATTGAAAGAAGTGATTGGGTTGTTATTGATTGATTCTTTATGATTTTTCATTGATATAGTGGGAATTCTTTTTGAAAAGTGAATAATAATCTTTTCTTTCAAAAACATTGTTTTTGCTTTTTAGAAAACATTGAAAATCAAATTTTAGTGTTTGTTGAAGTATTTGAAAAAGACACATAGAAATTGTCCTTTGATAAATGGTTGTTTGCATTGACATCTGAAAGGAAATTGCGCATTGCATGATAGTAGATGGGTATCTCTCTCCCATAACTAGGATTCATGGAATGAAAAGAGTCATATTTCATTATTATCCTTGCATTATTTGGGTCAGAGTCATACAACATGAGTTTGACTTCCGTTACCTTTGAGTAAACAACAACTCTTAAAAACATTGTGTAATCTTAAAATTTATCTAGTAACTTTTTCTAGGACTCTTTTACACCAACATTTAGCTAGGTTAGTGCTTTGGAGTAGGAAGAGAGATACACTCTCCAAAAGCTCAAAAACACACAATAGCATCTTGAGTTAGGGAGTGTTAAATTCCATTTACAACATATTGTCCTGGGAAACCCTTCTAACACAAGGGTCAAGCACTAGGTCGTATTGGTGTTGGCAGAGTTACTAACCCTGCTTTGTTGACATTGGTGTAGATATTGCACGTATTATGGGGATCACTACGAGGTATACCCTCAATGATGAGTGGGAGCCTTTGAGTTGATTTCGGGATAGATACCCTGCCCTTGCATGTGGATCGGACTGATGACTGTTCCCCTAGGTTTTATTGTTGTTTGTGGTGACCTTAGTGGCCTATCTCTCTAGGTTCTTACCCAAGGTGACTGTGAAGGGGAAAGTCTTCACAGTACCTGGAATTGAGGTTGGCCAGACTCACTCAGGCTCCTTGGAGGGTATACCCACAATTATGTGTGGGAGCTTGTACCAGGGTGTAAGTCCGTTAAGAAGGTCGTCAGCATAACTTTTCCACCCTAGCCCCGCCCCTTCTTGTATCGTTGTTGCGACGTTGGATTTCATCGCCAACTAGTGGCTTCGAAATTAGAGGGTATTGTTTGCTTGGTGATTTCTTCCTAGATTTTCTTTGCTAGTGTGTGTTGTTTCTCGAAGTTGACCATAGGATTTTCTGTGTGGATCTTGTTACTTCTTTACAATTGCTCCCCCACGACATTCACGTAGAATGCAAGGTTTATCTCCGGAACATTCGGATGTTTCACAACCCTTTCATACAGCGACACCTAAGGGTACCCCTGAAGGTTCCCCTCATAAGAGTGAAGTCAAAGACGTTTCTACACCACCTCCACGAGTAGAACNATTTCATCGCCAACTAGTGGCTTCGAAATTAGAAGGTATTGTTTGCTTGGTGATTTCTTCCTAGATTTTCTTTGCTAGTGTGTGTTGTTTCTCGAAGTTGACCATAGGATTTTCTGTGTGGATCTTGTTACTTCTTTACAATTGCTCCCCCACAACATTCACGTAGAATGCAAGGTTTATCTCCGGAACATTCGGATGTTTCACAACCCTTGCATACAGCGACACCTAAGGGTACCCCTGAAGGTTCCCCTCATCAGAGTGAAGTCCAAGACGTTTCTACACCACCTCCACGAGTAGAACGCACTGATTCTCTAGAAGATTTTTGAATTACCAATACTAGAGAGGACTATCGCATTTGTCATGGTGAACGACCTTTTGTGCAATTAAATCCTTCTGAAGAGGCAGTTGTTACATCTTCTGAATCAACTGTTGGGCCTTCTTCTGGTGTAGTAGGCCAAGATCCTTTTTGGTCGGGTGATTTTCGACGAGTCCTTTTCGGTACTGAGTTACCTCCGGTTTACGAAATCAACCCTCCAGTATCTCCTGAGATAGAAACTACACCTGTAGCGACCACTTACCATTTTGTTCTTCCTCCTGAGATGGCCCATCTCGCAAATACTACAAGTGTCCAAACCGAAATTCTTGCAACTACCCTTGCTCCTATCAATACCCAGTGAATGCCTGAGGCTAACCCAAATTTACCTCCCGGTTACCATGCTTTGAATGCTTTGTTGAATGCTTCCAATCCAACACATCCAAAAACACTAGTTGGTTCTCTAGGTGGTCCTCCTTTTCCTAGGCATCCTATTCTCGGTTTTATCCCGACACTCCCTCAATTTCCTTCTGGTAATCCTAATCCTAGTGGCGCTATCCCAACTGTTGCACCCAACTTGCAGATTCCCGGGGGTGGATAGGGTGTTACGGTTCCTTTTCCTTTTCCCAGACATAATACAGTTACTATGCAACCTACGGTTGGCACACCACTTCTAGGTGGAATTATACCCATAGTAGGGGGACCAACCTCACCTTTTGGACAAAATATACCTCCTGAATTGGCCCAGTATTAGAATCATCTTCTACAAAACTTTCCTCAAAATGAAGGGGGGTAGCAAACTGTCCCTGCAGTAGGCCAACCATATCCAGGTGTAACCAATCCTATTTGGGGTTTGGGTCAGACTACTCAACCTCAGGTCCCTACTCAAACTCAAGGTTACAATCCTTGGGGCTACTATCCGATCCGGCCACCACCAAATCAGCCAGGTTCTTCCCTCTACGGACAGTCTGCTTATGGTTCTACTGGTTTTCCAATAGGGCTTCCACCCCAAAGTCACCAGTACCCAAAAGTAAACTGACAGTTACCTTTTCTTGCTACTTTGGATTTGCCAGATTTGTCTAGGATTCTAAATGATCATATTCGTCACTCTCCCCAATGGCCTGCTATTCCTGCTAAGCTTCTATTGGATATTTCAAAATTTGATGGCAAGGTAGGAGAGGACCCAAATAATCATGTCATGAATTTTCATTTATGGTGTTTGTCCAAATCACTGATGGATGAATCCATTCATCTACGTCTTTTTCAACGGACCCTTACCGGTTCGGCTGCGAAGTGGTATATTGAATTGCCACGAGGTTTATTTTTTGATTTCAACACCTTAGCTATGGCTTTTCTCACACATTACCAGTTACCGGTCCGTTACGATACTAGGACTGAGATCTTGACTTCTTTCAAACAAACTAAAGGAACTCATATATCAGATCATATTCATGAGTGGCAAAGGAGATGACGTCTCATCAAACTTTAACTCCCTGATCAGTTATTGGCATAATGGTTTACGAAATCTTTCGTGAACGAAATTGGAAAAGACATTGCTATGGGTGGTGTTGTTACAAAGGAGCAGGCTATAAGTCACACTTAGTATCTTGATCTCGTTTATTTGCAAATGGGAACACTTAACGATCTACTACCTGAACTACCTCGTCCTGGTACTTCCAGCACTTCAACTGCTCCAGTTGTCTCGCATGCAGCTGATGGTGTGATTGGTACTGCTCATACCCACTCACATTCTGTTTCAACTACAACCCCTAAATCCAATTCTTCTAATGTTCAAAGTGCTCCGTCTCCTGCTCCTCCCGCCGGTAAAACCTCTGAAGTGAATGTTGTTCAATCTACGTCGACCGGTAAAAATAAATCAAAGAAGGAGAGAGGCAAGAATAAGGAGAGTAAAAATAATAATCAAAATGAGTAAACTAAAAACCCTCTTGTTGACGATCGGGATAAGCACAAACCACATTACCCTTTCCTTATCTGTGGTGACGATCACTACACGAAGGATTGTCCTAGATGTGCCGAAGTTAATAATTTCCTTCAAGGAATGCCGAAACCCCCTACACCGACAGTCTTGTCCCAACCCTTCCCATCTCAACAATAGGCCTTGTTGGTCATCCATCACCAACCCTCTACTTCTACGACATCATATGTTTTGATGTGTACCGGTGATTCTAAGAACAATGACGTTTCCATCGCAACTAGAGCCAAAGATTATTCTCCATCTAAGGAGAAGGTTGACGATTTACCTCCTGCTTTGGTACAACCCTCTCCACCAACTCCACCTACCAACGGTTCTCTTCATCTCGAACGACCGAGATCTGATACAGTCCTACGACCCCCGAAAGGTGTCGTTAAGAAATCGACATTCAATCCTCATGCTCGTGCAGCCCAGAACTATAGAATTATTGAAGATCTGGCCCAAGCACCTTCAGTGATGTCTGCCCTTGAAGTCCTTCAGTCTTGTCCTACATAACGAAGGGCTCCATTGAAAGCGATAGGTGGAATTGATCCTACAGATATGAATCTCATAGTCTTTGACTTGGAAGACCATATTCCAAGGTTACCCCCACAGCTTGCATTTCAGATACAAGTTGTTGTCGCTGACAAGAGCATTTGTCGAACTGTTATTAATGAGGGTGCCTCTACATGTGTAATGTATTTTACTTGTTGGAAAGCCATTGGCTCTCCTCCTTTAAATGAATCACAAAATACTTTGAGAGCCTTCAATGGCTTTGGTTTTAAGCCTTACGGTGTTCTTCCATTGTTTCCTGTTACTCTCGAAGGTAAGACAGTCCAAGTTGAAGTGGAAGTTTTCAATGCTCCCCTGGATTATAATCTTCTACTTGGTCGTAGCTGGGTAGATTCTATGCGGGATGTTGTGTCACACTTTTCCGTGTAGTCCGTTTTCCTCATTAGGGAAAGGTCATTACGGTTGATCAACTTGCCTTCTTTAATTCCGATACTCTCACTGGTAACATGTCATTTATAGCTAAAACCCCACCGGGTTACGAGAATGTCGGAGTCGGTCTTTTAAAAGACTCTTCGTTAATGGGTACTTTCCCCATACCACCACCACCCGATATTCCACGCCCGTCAGTTGCTTCTATTAATATGATATCTACTGTACCTCATGAACTTCCTGTGTCTACCGACCCTTGGATAGTCCCTGATCCTGGAGATCATACTCATTTCGGCAACGTCATGCCGTTAAGTCCGGTCGAGTCTGCTTATCATGCGATTCAATCGACAACACCTTCTACACCCTCTATTGATGAGTTGTCTCCTGATCCTTTCTATGTCATATTCCTCACTGATGAGATGATCGTGTTTGTCATGGAAGAGACCCCTTGGGATGATGGGCATCATCGTTCCATACTGTTTCTGGAACAACACACTCTCGAGAATTATCAACAGATTTCGACTCCGTCGACCGTTGTTGTCATATCAACTGTTCCCCAATCGACACGTGATGTGTTTGCAGAAGGGAACCTCAATAATATTTCTCCCATGATACCCATTGATATTTCAGTTAAACCTGGGATAGTTGAAAATGTTCATATTGGAGCTTCGTGTTCTCCCGAAAAAATTGTCACTTATACTTCCTTGTTTAAAGAGTTTCATGATATATTTGCCTGGAGTTTCGAAGAGATGCCAGGTATCGACCCTGCTATTGTTTTCCATGAAATTAAGACATACCCCAAAGCTAAACCAGTCCGGCAGTGCCTTCGTCCTGTCCATCCACGTAAAGCAGCAGCTATCAAACTCGAAGTTGAAAAACTTCTTAAAGCTGGTTTTATTTATCCCGTGGCTTTGACAGAATGGGTTTCCAACCCTGTACCGATTGATAAGAAAGGTGGTAGTATGCGTGTTTGTGTTGATTATCGGGATATTAACAAATCCTGTCCAAAGGAAAATTTTCCAACCCCTTTCGTTGACCATATCGTCGATGACTATGCCAGCAGTGAAATCTTTTCTCTCATGGATGGATTTTCTGGCTATAATCAAATTAACATCGCTCCCGAGGACCAACATAAAAATTCTTTTATTTGTCCTTGGGGTACTTTCACCTATAGAAAAATTCCCTTCGGTATTAAGAATGTAGGTGCAATGTTTCAATGTTCTATGTCTTATGTGTTTCACGATATAAAGCATATCATTCAACCTTATTTGGACGACTTGTCAGCTCATTCTTTACGTCGAGTCGATCACCCTACTCATCTCCAAGCAATTTTCATCTGTTGTCGGTTCTATCGCATTCGCCTGAATCCTCATAAATGTGTCTTTTGCGTAGAGTCCAGCCATCTCCTCGATTTCATTGTTTCACGTCAAGTGATCCGGGTAGATCCTATTAAGGTTGAGGCGATTCTTAATCTCCCTCCTCCTTCTTCATTGCGCCAGTTACAAATTTTGCAGGGGAAAGCAAACTTTCTTCATCGTTTCATCCATAATTACGCCGAGATTACTCGTGGTTTTACACGTCTTCTAAAGAAAGGTTTAGATTTTGTTTGGGATAAAGTTTCCAACAACGCTTTTGAAGTTTTGAAGTTATCCCTCACGAAAGCTCCACTTCTTTTTCCTCCTAATTATAGTTGGGATTACTTTCTTTATCTAGATGCTTCTGAGTATACTATCAGCATGGTTCTTGTTCAGGAGGATGATGCACACGATGAACATGTTATATATTACTTGAGTTGAAGTCTCACTTCCACTGAAATCAAGTACCAACATGTTGAAAAGATGGCTTTGGCTGCTGTTCAAGTGGTTCAACATTTTCGCCATTATATTCTCTCCAGGAAAACTACAGTGATTTCACATTGTAACCCCATGCAACATATTTTGACACATCAATTGCTGGGGGGCAAGTACTCCAAGTGGATTTTCATTCTCCAGGAGTTCGACTTGGAATTCGATCATGCCACGTCGAAGAAATCCTTAGTTTTTGCTGAGTTAATCTGTGATTTTCCCCACTCTGCCATGGAAAATGTAGGAGTAGATTCATTACTTGATGAATCACTTTTCCTTATTAGTACAGATGATATTTGGTATGGAGATATCATTATATATCTCCAAACTCAAACTTTTCGGTCTACTTTGTCTAGCGCCGAACGTCGTCGTATCCATTATCAAGCACGTCAGTATATTATCCTCGGGGATACTCTTTACCGTCGGGGAATTGACTCTGTGTTTCGACGATGTTTGAATTTTGATGAAGCTGAGAAAGATTTGAATGATTGCCATTCTGGAGCATGTGGTGGTCATATGTCTGGGTATGCTACTGCCCAAAAGATTCTCCGCGCAAGATATTTTTGGCCTTCCTTGTTCAATGACTGCATTACTGCTGTTCAGAAGTGTCATGCCTGCCAGACCTACAATCAGAAAATTCGGTCGCATCCTGCTCCCCTTCATCTTGTGGTCTCAGTTGGTCCTTTTGCAAAATGGGGTATTGATTTCATGACATGTCACCCTCACTCGGCCGGGGGGCATGGTTATATTATTGTAGCTGTTGATTATTTTACAAAATGGGCCAAGGCGATGCCAACATTCGATAATACTGGAAAGACTGCAGCGTTATTTCTTTTCAACCATGTCATAGCATGTTTTTGTGTTCCTCAAGATATTGTTACCAATCATGGTAGTCATTTTAGGAATTTTATGATGTCTGAACTTACAGAGAAGTTGGGTCTTCATCATGATAGCTCAACACCCTATTATCCGCAGGCTAATTGCCAGGTCGAAGCAATCAATAAGGTACTTGTAACTATGATTCGACGGATGATAGGAATTCATAAAATCAGTTGGCACACGATGTTGTTTTTGACATTATGGGCATATCGGACATCTTTTAAATCTGCTACGGGGTTTACGCCTTTTAGATTAGTCTATGACATGGAATCCATTCTGCCAATAGAATGTTAGATACCTTCTTTGAAACTAGCTGTAGAACTCTTACCCAATACTTCTGTGGAAGAGGAACGTCTGTTGTATTTGATGCGATTAGACGAGACTCGACGTGATGCCACTCTTGTAATAGAAACCCAGAAGAAACATGTTAAGGCACAGTATGACAAGCATGTCAAGCCTCGTGTTTTCTCTGAAGGAGATCTTGTTGTTTTGTATGAACAAGATAAAGATGTCTTAGGAGCTGGGAAATTCAAACCAATGTGGCGTGGTCCTTACATTGTTCGCAAAGTTTTGGAAAAAGGAGCGTATGAGTTGGTTGATTATGATGGTATACCTTTGAGTGAACCCAGGAATGGGTTGTACTTGAAGAAGTACTATGCATAAGTTATTTGTGCAGAAGTACTTGTATTTTTATGTATCATACTTTGTGTGTGTTACTTTAGTTTGCCTTTGACATTATCTGGTCTCTTCCCTTATGTGACGTTGTTTATTATTGCCAGATGTCGGAGTATTCGCTACCTTATATTAGCTTTGCTGATGGTGCTAGACGTAGTACTCAGAACCTAGCTTCTGCTGCATGCGCAATCTATGCCCCATCAAACGAACTTATATCTTTACGAGGTGTATGTCTTGGCCATGCAACCAACAACATTGCCGAGTATAGCGTCGTTATTGAATTATTGGTTGATGCTATCTCACTTGGAATTTGTCACTTGGTTGTGCAACTCAACTCACATCTTGTGGTACTACATCTAAGTAATGTCTATTCTATTCAAAGTCCTATTTTATTACGAGTGTATTTGCGGATTCGCCTCTTGGAACGATATTTTGATTACATTGAATATCAACATATTCCTAGACTTCTTAATACATTAATATATGCATTGGCTAATTATGTATTGGACATACATTTGAACAATTTATATATCAAACACATTACAATTCACACAATGTAAAGTAAACCAGTAGAAGCCATCTGTATATATATAACGATCAAAAGAGTTTCTTTTTACATAATGTTTGTCCGAAGGCCAAAATATCAAAAATTGAAGCTTATAGCTTCTACAAGGTGACGTCACGGATGACGTTCACGGTAACACACTACTTCCCTAGCCACTCTACGGAGTAGTCGACCCATATCTACAGAAACTCCTACAGTGTGACGCTGATCGCATCGTGGAATCTCTTCCAGAGTCATATCTGGAATGTCGGCTGTCAGGCCCTCTAAATTTTGCTCCACTGTCAGATAATCCTCGACATACTGTGGTACTGCTACTACTGCCTCTCCTCGTCGCTGAATAGGAGAAGAGCCAGCAGGTCTATATGCTCCAACATCTGTGTTATCGACAACGTTTTGTGTTAGTCTTTGGATAAATTTATAAAACAAAAACATTTAAATATAATACAAAAAATTCAAAAACATTTAAAAAGAGAAAATTTGTGTACTTCTTACCGAGGTCTCCCCATTGAGCGTCCTTAGGCAGTGCTAGATCCGGATCTCCTCGGAAATCCAACCCGGCATACACGTAGTCATCGACCATCAGCATCTGGTTTTGCAACCAGTCAAAGAAAATATCGTCATATTTGACGATTGGTCCTGCCACATGCCGGGCCATGAGCCTACACCACCACAACATCCTCGGATCTCTAGGACCCGAAATATCCCACTCAGCCTGTATTCTGAACACGGAGAATATCTCTAGGAAGAAGGACACTAACAACGATCCATAACCAAAATGTTTTAGTTCTCTCTGCCTGCACTTAGTCAGCTGTTTTTTGATACTGCGCAATACCGCATCGGCCCAGTTAAATACCCAGGGCTCAGTACACTCGATGGCATACTGGAAATAGCTCTGCAATGCCATATGGGGAGTGGCACTTCCATCCATCCGGGCAATCGTGAAGAGAATAGTGCGGAGAGTCAAGTCAGTTACTCCCCAGATTGCCACTTTCCCTTTCTTTCTTTCGGCCTCAGGTACACAATATTGGTTACAGTATTCACTCATTTTCAAACCGCCACCTCTTCTGCCAGTCAGACTAACATGGGACCCATGCCTGGATAATTCGGTCAAGAAATATATGTCCTCGATGTCAATAGCTAATGTATGAGCTCCCAAAATGAAAACTTGTTGGTACAGATCCCACATTCGGACTAGATACTTCAACAAACGGACTTGGGCTCTCATGCCCGAGGTACAGAAGTATTTTAAGAGACCACAGTCTCCTAAAGCAGCTATGGTTGGCGGGTGATTTTTGGCATTTGCATTATCCTCCTCATGTTCTCATTCTCGCCACTCGAGCCCCATGTTTGTGGCTATTTACCTGCATAAGAAACATACAAACATGATTAATGATCTTATTCATGAAGAGAATCTTTTCTATTGGATAAACATTTCAAAATTTTTTGGGTTCTGCGCTGTTTACAGGTGACATATTATACACAGTGAGAACTTCTCGTAGGCGGCTTAAGTCCCACCTACGAGAACGAGTCATTCTCGCAGGTCCTGTATGGGCCACCTGCGCGAATGTCTCCACGCAAAAAGGATTAAAAAAACTAACTTAAGACTGAATTTTTAACCAATGAAATCAAATTTTTAAACCATGAAAAGATCAAGAATGAAGAACTTACCAGGATGATGCTGACGGTACGTCAAATGGTCTCCCGTAGCTCCCGGAAATCAACACCGAATGTAGAGGGTAAAATGAGGGTTTTTGGAACTCAATGGTAAAAGTGTGAAATGATATGGTAAATTTGTTTATTCACTCATTTTAATTACTTTTTACTATATCAAATGTGGGTGTTTTATGTTTATTTATTATTTGAACCTAATCACTAATGTCAAAATGAGTGAAATGACTTGCAGGGGCGAAACATGGATGATTATGGACAGAATTTTTCCCTGGTGTGGTGTGATTTTGATTGTTTGTTATGGTTTTTACATAAAACCTCGAGCGCCTTTTGTCCATTCTTGCACTTGTGAAAAACATAAGAACGTGATCGAGCATCGTTTTATCACTTTTTTGGGCTTGTTGTGGTCATACGAAAAAGGAACCCCCCTGGAGTTCTCTTTAAGCTCTTTTCAGACTCTCTAAACATG
>JASDQU010333236.1:1673-12764 GCA_032191745.1 Picea mariana
ATTTCTAAAAGGGTTCTATCTTGCTGCATTCACTTTAGTGAGTTTCTCTGAGCCCTCGACATGTTGGTTCAATGTGTTTTATTTTAGATTGATGCATGGAAATGGAAAAGATTCTCATGTCAACAGACAAATTGGTGACAACAAGGTCTCAGTAGTGTGAGTTGTCCAAATACATTCTTTTCTTTGGAATTTGTCTTGTGTGGTGTGCAAGATTTCATCTATTTTATTAAAGTTCTTGTTTTTGGTTTGTAATAACTCCATATCGTAATCCATGTGCGAGATAGGGATTAGCAAACTAGCCAGAAGAATGTAAATATGCTTAAGCATTTGTTGAGCATAGGAGGACATACCCCTACAAGGATCACTTCAAATCCTTTCCCACACTCCAGAGTTGTTACCAGGGATGGGTTTGCATTTCAAGAAGAAGTAGAGGAACCATGGATCCATGAACATACTCCACATGAGGAGGATGTATAAGTTCCTCCCAATAGTCCCTATGAGCAGATGGAAGAGATCAAAGAACCATGGACTACACCATATGGAGAGTAGATATTAGAGCCAGAGATTGAAGAATTTTTGGCCTATTTATCATCAGATCCTTTGTGCATCACAGAGTGTGATGACCAATTCTTAGAACAACCATATGACCTGACAGCTAGAGAGAGCCAAGGAGACAAATATTACATGAAATATTGGTTCCAAACCGTCATTAGGATATAGTACCCCTCCACCCTTCAACACTTCTTGGAATCATCTCCATAAGAGTAGCTGGATTCTCATGTCTAGACAACCATTGAGGTATATTTTCATACTTGGATATGGGTACGCTTGTAATTCTGTTGCATTTGTAATACTCTTACACTTGAGAAAATGTTTCTTTTTTTTCCAAGTATGGTAGGATAGTAAGTAAATGATTAAATTTCAATAAATGATACACATAGTTGTTGGTCCAACTCCAAGTACAATGCAACAACCTTTTCATGTTTTTTCCGAATAAGCGAGGATATTCATCAGTTAATAAGGAAACTTGTTGAAAAGAGGGATAATTTTGTTCCATTAGCTTCATCCTTTGCCAACAACAATATGTTTTCAATTCTTCAATGGTTTATGTTCTTCAAGATTGCATACTGGTTACCAAAATTGTATAGACGGTACAAGAAAACCTACAGGTGCAGTTTTGGTGTTTTTCATCATTTGAACATGTTTGAATGATGGCAAGTCTCTAATTCACATTCTTCAAGCAGTCCATAATTCTATTGTGCCTCAAATTCTCCTGCACATGCTCATATCCAACATTCATATTTGTACGTATTAATAACTCAGAAACTTGAGGTAAGATGTTTTTACTCTTTTGATTTATTGGAAATGAAGGGAGTTCATTATAAACAACTACTCTAAGATTGTTATTCTCTATCCTATCATATCTATTACTTATCCTTGTCATTATAACCCATCATACCAACACCCACTATTACTCCCTTATAACCTCATCATTTTGTCCCTTGGAATGTTAGGACGATTTCATGTAATCATTTTCCCTTTAATTTTCACCACTCATTCGAATCACTATAAGGATTCGATATGAGTCTCCTATGCTCTCGTTTTTAAAATTGTTTCCATTCAAACTTATAACCGTTTTGTCTTTTGCATCACCTTAACTATTGGCTGTGAAGTGTTGAAGTAGTATAGTCTTCTCTCTGCATGTGAAGACTTGTATAATATTTGAAAGGGGAATGGGGAAACATGAGGATGATAGGCATGAGCCTATACTCATTGCAGTAATGAAAGTGGATTTGTTGGGATGGTAGCTTCCAATGCTCTTCACAATGCATATTTCAAGGAGATTTTGTTGGAATTAAGGGATAGAATTGGTGGCTTCAACATCTAGCAACATATTCAAGTGGTTTAACATCTATGGACTGGTTCATTTGTAACTAATAAAGGCGTTTTACATTTGAAGCAACAAGTAATGGCAAAGTAGAAGCAATTTTCTCTTTTTAGGAGCATCACCATTCCTTGTATTGTGAACATAAATTTTTGGTCAAAGGAAAATAAATAAAGGAACAATGCCATAAACGATAAAGTATTGGTCACATGAAAATATACAAAAGAGCATCAATTTAGTGAAGATTATCTTTCAGCAACTAAAAGACATATTAACTGATGCACCAATCTTGAAGATTTCAGATCCAAATGAAGATTTTGTATTGTGCATTGGTGCATGCAAGGAAATGCTCGATGGAGTCCTCAATCAAAAAGATCATGTGGTGTGCTATAAGTCTAGACAACTAAAAGAGCGTGAAAGGAATTATGCTACACATGACTTGGAATTAGCAACCAACGTACATGCATTAAAAATGTGGAGACATTACCTCATGGGGATAATATTTGAACTAAGGACAAACCATTGTGGTATGAACCATTTATTTGGACAACCAACATTAAATGCTAGACAAACTAGATGGTTGGAATTTATGAGTGAATATGACTTTGAAATTAAGCATATCAAAGGAAAGGAAAATTAGGTGGTTGATGCACTTAGTAGAAGAGCTCATGAAATGCATATTTCAGCCATCAACGTGTTCAACATAGATTTAAAAGATAGAATTTTAGAGGCTGCATGTTGGCACCCAAAGTTTTGGGTTCAATTTTGTGTGCACGCACAAACACAGTTCTGCGCACTCATTCCATAGTTTTGTGCACGCCTACAGAAATGCACGAGGAATGACATAAGTGTGCACCGGACCAAGTTTTTATAGTTGCACATAAATCTTAAAGTCTACCAAGTGCACATCAGTTTGAGTTTTGTTAGTTGCACTGGAAACCAAGAATATTCCTGTCGGAATCAAGAAATGAATCATCGAGAAATCTTCTCGAATGATTACTTCTAGCAACATACGAGGATGTGGGACGACCAGAGGACGAGATAGACAAGAAGTTAAGATTTCCATTGATACATAAATTATAAATGAAGCACTGGCAGACACCAAAAGCATGTGAGGTATTTTTGTCAGGAAAATGAGTGGAGTAGAGTAGAAAGAGACATCTCTCCCTAGTAGCGAAAACTATAAAAGGAAGCACTAATATCATAAACAGGGCTAGTTGGTTACACTAGTTAGTATTGAGGAAAATAGATTCATTAAGTCTTCAGTATCGAGCTCGCTCCAAGCCTATTGTAATGTTGTAATACTTTGAATATATTTATGTGTCTGTGTATGTATGAGTGTTGAGCAAAGGCGCATTTCATATTTTTTTGTAACTCTAAGACTTTATATAGAGAAGATATGAAGTTTTATGGTTGTCATATGTATTTGTCATGCACAATGTATATCTCTATTGTGATGGAATGGCTCTAGTAATAAATATTTGATATTTCTGGTTCATTCTATGTCTATTATGTATGAGTTGAATATGTGTGTGTATTATTTTAATGCTTAGTCCTAATAATCTGTCATATATGAGTTGCATGGATGCCAATCCTGATGACTTTTCATGTTTTTAACCTTCATCCCCGTCACAAGACCTTATGGTCTCTGTGATCCTCTCTACATCTCGGGTGAGACCTTCCTCGACCTTGGTCGAGGATTGATATGTCGGTGCTCTTGGGTTTTTGTTGGACAACTCTGGACAAACCTTAGGTATAAACTCCCCAACGTTAAGAAGGAGGTGCACAAGCATGGATAAAAACACCCAACAAATGGTTTGGTTGTCAAGACCTGAAAGTCTTGTCGGGAACGATGAAGGAAATAAATGAGGTGGCATCCCACTAAGGAGGAAATTCAAGACTAGGTAGAGGAAAAAGAACATAATTTTTCCCTGGGATAAACTCAAGGATTGAGAGTGAATGTAAAGCAATGGAAAGACATGTATCTTTACTCATATATGCATGAGATTTTCTTTGTTGAATTTCCTTGTCTGTTGCATGAATGGATGAAAAGGCAAGTTTCTACTAATTCTTCGGTGTGGTCGTTGGAGCCAGTGGCTTGGTATCAATCCACGCTTGAAGAACTAAAAGTGATAGATAACAAGTGGACTCAGGATATCGACTTCTGGTTTTCTTGAGTAAAAGAAGGATACTCATTCAATGAGGCTAAAAGAAAGTTTGTTGAGAACGCGAAGGCGAATGTTGGCAGAAACTCCACTTTGGATAGAAATGTTGGTCGTGGAGAAAGGGATAACACACATGGAGCCCAATCAAATGGGTGAGTAAATTCCCCTAGCACAGGGGGGGTTATGAAAAGATAGGGGAAAGTCAGAAAATAGAGAGAATGAGTCTGTTGAGGAGGATCCATAAATTTTTTAGATGAGGTGAGGTGTGGAATGGACCCAGAATAGGAGAGGAGAAACATATCGAGAGGTACATAATAAGAGTTGATATAAGACGAGGAGCATAAGAGAGAGGTGGAAAAGAAATAGCCAAGGGCATGTGACGAGGAGTCGGGTCCAAGATGAAGAGAAAAGAAACCACACCAGGTGGAAGTGAGGGAGAGCATGTTGTACCAGAGTGGAGCATAGACAAGGATAGGCCCACAAAGAGGTGTGTCATAGAGGAGATGGTGTCGAGTAGGGATACCAATAGTGATACTAGTACATACCTAGGTGACAAAGTTTGCACCCCTTGGCTGTTGTGCAGTGATGCAACCTTAGAATAAGATGAAGCACATATCGATGGTGAACTGATAAGAAGATAGGATGGCGTGCAGAGCAGTAGTGCGATGTTCAGAGAGGGTGATTGTGTGCACAGTGGTAGTGCAAAAATCAGAACAGGAGACAAAGCGTAGATTTGTAGTGCCCAGGTTGACCCAAGAGATAGAGAACACATTTGTGGTGCACATTGAGGATATGAAGGTAGGGCACAGAATGTTGGTGTGCCAAAAGAAGAGGAAGATGGAGGATCCCCTAGTGGTGGGGGAGATGAATTGATAATAGTAGATGGTCTTGTATGACTACAATTAGATAACTCTATGGGTAACCTCGCAAGAAGTTTCAAAAGAAGATGGACTTACCCCCCCCTTTGTACCGCCCCCCTTGTGCATTTTTAATCAAGAAGGAAACACAATAGACAATGAAGATATTAGAGTATAATAAAGAGATGAATAAGAGAGAAGCAAAGAGGCGAGTGATGAAGAAGGTGAAGTCATCAATACTTTACCCCAATCTATAGTGGTGTGGAAAATTAAATCCCCTTGAAGTCAGAGAAGTGGAACTAGCTCGAGTTTGAAGATGGTGAATAAAGACAGTACACTAAAACTACCCATGTTCCATAGAATGGGTAAGAATGATGCAGAGAAATATTGGTTTACCTGCGAAGTAGTCTAGTATGTAAAGAGAATTACAGATGAATCAACTAAAATCACATAACTAGAGACAAAGTTTAGGGACAAAGCCTTGACATGGTACATGAAGTATAAGGCTACTGCGCCAATGAGACATGAAAGGTCCCTGGTCGAGATTAAGCATGATCTACTTATAGATTTTTAGAATCCTAAGTCAGAATCCCAATGCATTAGAGAAATAAAGGAGATCAAACAGAAGGAAGGAGAAACCATTAAGGACTATGGCCAATGGTTTAAAATCTTATTGGATAGGATGATATTCCAAATCTAGGATGTGCAACATCGGGAATGGTTCATTGCAGGTTACTCCCCCATATACGAGTCCCTCTCACCCAAAAAAAGGTGACAACTTAGGAAAATGAATTCGAAATCGCAATGCACTTGGAAGCTACACTTGGAAGTNAATGAAGATATTAGAGTATAATAAAGAGAAGAATAAGAGAGAAGCAAAGAGACGAGTGACGAAGAAGGTGAAGTCATCAATACTTTACCCCAATCTATAGTGGCGTGGAAAATTAAATCCCCTTGAAGTCAGAGAAGTGGAACTAGCTCGAGTTTGAAGATGGTGAATAAAGACAGTACACTAAGACTACCCATGTTCCATATAATGGGTAAGGATGATGCAGAGAAATATTGGTTTACCTGCGAAGTAGTCTAGTATGTAAAGAGAATTACAGATGAATCAACTAAAATCACGTAACTAGAGACAAAGTTTAGGGACAAAGCCTTGACATGGTACATGAAGTATATGGCTACTGCGCCAATGAGACATGAAAGGTCCCTGGTCGAGATTAAGCATGATCTACTTATAGATTTTTAGAATCCTAAGTCAGAATCCCAATGCATTAGAGAAATAAAGGAGATCAAACAGAAGGAAGGAGAAACCATTAAGGACTATGGCCAATGGTTTAAAATCTTGTTGGATAGGATGATATTCCAAATCCAGGATGTGCAACATCGGGAATGGTTCATTGCAGGTTACTCCCCCATATACGATTCTCTCTCACCCAAAAAAAGGTGACAACTTAGAAAAATGAATTCGAAATCGCAATGCACTTGGAAGCTACACTTGGAAGTGCAGAGACATCAACCAGGTTGGTGTAGGTTCAGTTGTAATTGGCCAACCTAATGATGCAGTTGCAAGATATGGTAAACACTAAAGTCATGCATGAGCATGTATGTCATTCTGAGGGGCATCGCCAAGATGAGTGCCCTATCCCTCCAAATTATGTTGTGACAGGCGTGCCAAGTCCATTTCCATCTAAAAATACAGAATGGTGTGAGATATGTAGATAGTGGTGTCATGTGCCACCCTGCTGTACCACCTTGTAGAAATACCAGATGATGACTCACAGTCCATTCTGTGAGTTTTATAAATTTTTCGGCCATGATGTCAATAGCTACCGCTCACTTCGGTTAATGAAATATAATACCCGCGATGCATTCCAGGTATAAGAGGAGCAAAAAGGTGGTGAGCGTGGTGGCGTGGAAAGAGGTGGATAACAAGGAGGTCCCCAAGGTGGATATGAGTGCAGTCGTAGCCAAATATATAGAGAAGGGGGAGGTAGACCCCCCACATGTGTTAATTGCAATGATATTGGTCATGTCTCACAATTTTGTACCAAACCACGTGTGGTATATGCATATTTATATAGCCCTAAGCATGTCACCGAAGATTTTCCTCACTTACTGAAGAAGTGGGAGGATAAGAAGACCAACTGTATCATGGTGCATGCCGAGTCATGCAAGAACAAGAAGAAGAATGAGGAGGCTGATGTTCGGGTAGTAACCCGTGGAGGGGTGAAAATAGGAGTAGACTTCGAGCATGGTGAAGGCTCAAGTCAAAATCCATATGAAAAAATAAGGAGGGCACCTCAGGCGCATACAAAGTTTGATGTTGCTCAACAGAAGCAATTTATGTACGATGTGTAGAAAAAATTGGAATAAGAAAGAGAATGTGAGGAATTGCACCACGTAACTCATAGGTCAATTGAAGAGGCTCAGATTCGGTAAGAAGTGCAGAGGGCGACATAAAGGTCACTAGATGAGGCTCAAATATGCGAAGAGGTGTAGCGGGTGATGCAAAGGTTGGTGTATGAAGCTCGTGCGTGTGAGGAATTGCAGTGCACGAAACAAAGATCCTTGGAGGAGGCTCACGTGCATGAATAAATACAACACACAACACAAATATCGATAGAGGAAGCTCACAAATCGACTGAGTTTCTGTTGATATTATGGTAGTTGTAGGGGGTATTTACCTCCACATGTGAACCTGACGAGAATAGAAGACTCCAGAAAGCAAGAGAAACCCTAATGAGTTGGCTAATAATCCTATAAGAATTGTCAGCTCAAGAAGATAATATGTATTAGGTTATTAGCCTCCAAGAGAAGAAGTCGACTAGAAGAATTAATATATATTGAACAGACAGGTACCCAGAAGGAGAAGTTGGCCCCAGTAAGTCTGCCAGAACCACTACAAATACAGGGCGCCAGTCTCTCATTTGACACATCTCAATAGTTGCAGAGAGCCAGTTCTGCGCAGTGCAATTGCAGTCTTGTGCGCAGGTTTGGAGGAAAATTGCTGGTGCAACTGTTGCAACTAGTAGTTACGTTTTGGCTTGGACTATCTCTTGGCTAGGGTTTGGACTATCTAATCAGCTCTTGTTGATGCGCTATCCTTGGGAAAAGGTATGCTACCTTTTGTATGGCTATCTAGCCTAGGGTTTGCTTCTGGAATGATTCTTTGTCAAGGTTAAGGTGCTCGGAGGGTGGCTTTGGCCTATGGTTGGGTGACAAGGGTATTGTCAATGGTAAAATGAGCACACATCCTTCATATTCTAATAGGTTATGGGCCCACACCTCCTTCATTCAGTCTAAACACTGGAAGGAAGCATAACCGCTAGGATATTGAGCTCGCTGAGGAACTTCTACTAGGGTTACTAGCAGGAGTAGCTTCCAAGACACTGGAGCTAGGGTTACTAGCAGGAGCAACTTCCAAGACACTGCAGCTAGGGTTACTAGTAGGTGCAGTTGCAGAAACCCTAATTCTCTTGTTGAGTCACCTTAAGTGAAGGGATTGACCTAATCTCTGGATAGATCAGTGCGCCCTAGCCCAACGCATCTCCTGGTACTCTCAGAAAGCCAATACATGAAGTTTGAATTTCTGGTCAAATCTAGGGTTGACCAAGTCAAGTAGCCATGACTTACTCTATGAAGTCAGAGAACAAGTTAGATGGAGCCTCTAATTTCAGAGCATGGAAGACAAGGATTGACCTTATCCTTGCCAAGAATAAAGTGCTGGATATCGTGAAAGGAAAGATCGTGAAGCCAGAGTTTGAAGAAGGAAAAGAAAAGGAACCGCAGAACGTTGCAGCTATGGAGAAGTTCAAAGGCAGTGATATCAATGCTATGAGTATCATAGTGGAATCTATAAAAGACCACTTGATACCCTACATCTCCCATCTTGACTCATCGAAGAAGATCTATGATGCCCTAACAAATCTCTTCTCGGTCATAAACATTGGACAAGTTATGAGTCTGAAGAATGAGCTCCGTGACATGAAGATGAATGATGAGGATAGCATGACATCATATTTTGTGAGAATCTCTCAGTTAAGATATCAACTACAAGCTATTGAAGAGATCATCTCAGAAAAGGAGTTGGCAAATATAGTACTCAATGGTATTCCCAAGACATGGGATGCATTTGGCACAAGCATGAATACAAGAAAGGAGTATCTGACATTTGAAGAACTTTGGACTTGTTGTGCTCAAGAAGAATCAAGGATCAGTGCAAAAGAGAAACCCCAAAAGAAGTACAACAATCAATCCTTCACATCAAGATTAAAGAACTTCAGGAACAAAAGGAATTTTGGTTCAAGGAGGAAGCCAAATAAAGAGAAATACATTTCAGAAGTACAATGCTTCAACTGTCGAAAGTATGGTCACGACAAGAATCATTGTCCTGAGCTAAAGAAAAGGAAGGAGAAACATGAAGCATCAATTGCCTAAGAAAAGGAACCTACAAAGAAGACTAAGCATGATGGAAGAGTCTTCTTCTTATAAAGGTAACAAAACTCTTCTTATTTCTTGTACATATCCTGTTTGCATCATATCTTGTATATCTCTCTCTTGAAAGATAATGTGTTCCAAGAAGAACTATACCTATGGAAGAACAACAAGATAAGAATGGATATCATTAGATAATACACATGAAAGGATGAAATACAAATCATATGGAAGCTATTGCAAGTTAAGCTGAATCAATCATGAAGAGACTTAGAAGAAGCAAAGACAGAAATAAGTCAACAATCGAGAAGAAATTGGAAAAAGACTTATGACATTTTGTAGAAGAAAAAAAGACGGAAGCAAGAAAGCCAATTATATATTGCAGAAGACAATAAGGATGCAGATGGAAGCGTGGACTCTGTTAGACGGAGGGAGCCGATTATATGCACTCATACATGAAGCAAGGATTAGGAGGGAGCTAATCCTATGATCCATTGAAGATGATGAAGTATATATCCATGGTAGTAACCATGAAAGACAGTACGTGCTCAGTTCAACCACAGAAGAAGACCTCTTCGAAGAAAAGCCTTAGATTATCCCTGGTTGTCCATCCAGATCCGTGATCCTATGATGAAAGAAAGAAATGGAATCTTTAGGGAATGGAATATACTCCATGGACCCAAGAGCTAAACACGAGGAAGAACATGAAGATTCCAAGAAAGAAAGAGAAGCTAGAACAACTAGTCATTGTATCAAGAATCACAAGATTGTCAACTTGATATAAACTCAATAAAAGCAATCAAGCAAAGGAATTGAAAGTCGTGATGAAGAACAGTGTATGGAAGACTTATGAATGAAAGCATCGCGAGATCTAGAACCAGAGGTTCTCCCAGATGGAGGGAGAAGACTATGATGATTACTTGTTCCAGTACACCAAACATATCACTACATGAGTCATTATATCATCCACAACATCCATGAGTTGGAGTTCTACATCAGATGAATGCAAAGAATGTTCTCCAGAGAAATTGAATAAAGAGCGTATGAAGAGCAATCTCAAGACCTTGAGGCATACCAGAAAGAGACCCTTCCATGCAGATAGAAGAAGATAACTCGGTGGAGAACCTCTAGTGCACAACAGAAGCATGGTGAAGATTTCCTATAACATCAAGATGATTACTCAGTAGATCAGATCTCATGATGACAGAAGAAGTGCCACATGAATATGTTCCAGTTTTCCAATAATGATATACTCTATTATTCAGAGCTACATGAATCCTTCACATAAAATCAATGTTCTAGACTAAAGTACATTGGAAATCAAGCATTACATTATCCGTGATGAAGTCCAGAAAGGAGAAAGTGATTCTCAAATACATATCTCCACAGATGAGCAAATAAGCAGACATTTTGGTAAAAGATGAAAGAGTTAGCGTACTCAAGCTGGAGCTCATGGAGATGAATTCCTTATTGAAAAAGGAAGAGATGAATCCTAGGTTGGGAGGGAGCACTGAAAATATTATTGAAGACATTCATTTTCAAGATTGAAAAATAGTCCATCTTGGACAGATGCTTTCCTGTTTGGAAAGTGGATTGAGATTTCTGACGGACAACGATTTCCCATTGTGGTTAACATGGGAGATGGTCCAGATTGCTGATGTATCATAGACAACGACTTCCCATTGTGGTTAACATGGGGAGTGGTCTAGGGAAGTCTCTCTTCTTGAGGGTTACTCAAGAAGACTGG
>JASDQU010333237.1:0-12764 GCA_032191745.1 Picea mariana
ATTATATGAGATTATCTCTTTTTCAAGGCGTTGAGTACTTTTCCTGAGGTTTTTCTATGCTATATTGATGTTTGGTTCTTAATAGAAACAACCTTCAACTGATGGGAACATTGTGGGTGGATTTCACTGATGATATGAGAACAATCATCTTTGAGGTGGAGATGAGAGGTTACTGATTCAGAGGAGTCTTTAGAAGACTTGGAGGGATTATCCACCTCTTTTCCTTTATCTAATTTTGTCTTAGGGGTGGCATATTTTAATCTTTTACTTTAATGAGAGGAATTTACTGGCGAGACAACACGATCAACTTGGGAATTTGGGTTGATTGGCAGTGGAGGAGGGGGTAATGGAAATGACTGAGTAGGTCAACCATGGGGACGAGCTACAGGATGATGGAAAATTTCTTGCCAACCATCATTGGTAGGTGGTTATGGCTACATAGACACATGAGGGAAACATGAATATTAGAGAAATCTTGACGCGGTTGGAAAGGAGGCCTCTCTATTATAGGTTCCAAAATTCCTTGCCCAACTATATTTAAAAACCCATATTGGAAAAGTTTATTTAGTTCTTACGGATCATCGTCAAAATGTATTGAAAATTATGGCCTTCTATGGCCTCTTTTCCAATTATTCACTCTACCTCTATTTGCACCTCCACCATTGTTGCCTCTGCTAAAGAAACACATCCTGGAGAAATATTCCAATAATTTTATGAAAAACTCTTAACAATCCATGCATCAACACTATACCTAAATAAATAAATAAAATCGTCTCTATCATTCACAACAGAAGCACATGCAATCCATCCATCCATCCTACTTTTATACTCAATAATCAATTTCCATTTGAATAGGGAGTGATAGGGATACTGTGAAGATGGGGGGTTTTGTAATGAGAGAAAAATGGTAGCATGGATGGGAACCAACAAATGAATAATGTTTAGAAAATGCAAAGGTATCTTCTTTACAAAAAAAAATGTATCCATATCCAAACTTTCAACACCAGTCATCATCTAGTCCCTTTCTTTTCCTTTCAATCCTTTCCTCTTTTTTTTTTTAAATGAAATTCATCATAACAAAACAAGGGATGTTTTAAATGTATTTGAGAAGATGGTGGGAATATAATGAGTGGAAAGTGAGATAATGGACAGGACTGAGACGATTATTGTTCTATTACATGAAAAAATATTTATTAAAAAACTGACATTTCCGTCATTTTCCAAAAACCTTTCTTTGTTAACATTTCAAATCGAAGGAATGACATTTTTTATAATGTTCAATACAAAACCCCAGGAAAATTTTAGGACTGTCAAACTTTACAATTTTCATTTCCCCTTTTTTCCTTTTCCATTAGCAGAACCTTTATAAGATATTGTTAACAAATTCAATTGAGAATAATTATAACCAGATTGCCTCTAGCCAGCATGAGAGGCTGAGAAAACAACCATAAAACCATCGATAAAAATTTATACCACAACCCCAATATTTTCTACATAAATAGACTGGGTTTGAAACCTCCATGCGAAACTGGAGGTCATCATTTTTTTTTTCAAAATCATATAACTTCAGAATCGACCAAACCCCCATAGATAAATAACAAACAAGCCAATACTTCATGGATATAACCAATCCTTCCCACTGTCGGGTCATCACCATAACAAAAATCAAGACAGAGTTCAAATTTACTAACTGCCACATATCATATAAAAAACTGAGGTCTGGGAAAACGTAAGGGAGAAATATTAATAAGGGGTTTGCAAAACAAAGAAACCATTTCTATCCATAACAAAATTTCCACAGACCTCCCATGGTGGCCGCAAGGAAACACGTAGGTCTCACATATATTCACAAACAACGAAATGATAATTCGAAAAAGATGCAAGTATTCCAAGGACTGGGTAGAGGGTATGGCATTAAGCAGTAATCACAAAAACCGACTGTTCTCTATATTTCACAAAGAAAACCCTTCAAAATTTGATCACTAGAAATGAGTGAAACCGAATGTATTCTCCATAATCATTTTCCAACATCATACCACAATAAACAACATTCATTATGGGCACAACACAACCACATAATTGAAACAAAATGGAATTCCACCCATCATTCCCAGCTTGAAACGTTTAAATGCCAAGAGGAAGAAACCATATTTAAATGTAATTTTCACAGCCATAATACCCACATACATCCATCATAATATTTGGAAAGAAAACACACTCTTTAAGAAAATCTAAGAGCTAACATCATGATTTTATTTGAAGCAGAGCTACAGTTCATGAATGGAGAGGTAAGATCTAACATACCTGTAAGGAGAATGCTAGAAAGCCATCGAGCACCACTATTCTTTCAAAGGCCGAGAAAAGTGGAGGAAAAACTAGCCAAAACAACCAGCACAAGTGAAAAAAAAGTGAAGGTGGCGACCTCGAGGTAGGGTAAGAACAATGTGCAGTAATTTCACGTCGTTTCCCACATTAATTGCCACCCACCACAACCAAGTATGGAGCGCACCCAATCTTCCATACATTTTTCCATAAAATACATAGTTAACCATGTGTGCCACCAAACATATAAATTGTAATTCAAAATCAAATCCGCTCCCCTCCACATTAATCTCATAAGTACTATATGTATGTTCAACACTTGGCACCAAAACATGTCCCACATTTCTTACTAATGGAGGGTTGTCATTCCATAAAACATATCAGTTGTCCAAAACATATATCAAGTATACCATAAGTGCAATACACCATAACTATATTCCAACATATATATGTAGCAAGAATGAACCAAGATGCTTATCAAAACACACATTTTCCTCCACTTTTTCATTTCAAATCAAATTGCTAGCACACTCATCATTCATCCATTTCACATGGAAACCAGCTTGAATTTCTGGGCTTATTCTCAAACTATAGAATCATTTTTGTAAGGTAGTCATGAGCACAAAAACAAGAGAAACACTCTTTCAACATTATTCACATAAGGGGGTCCCACCTATTTAGTATATTATTAGATATAGATAAGTAATAAGGCACTGCAACCCATTTGCAGGCATGGATTCCATGTTGTGCTTTTGGGCGTTAACACACATATCTTCTTGTAAAACCCCCAATGAAGCCTGGACCACCATGGAAGGGATTTTTGGAAAATAGGATGAGATGAGGGGACACATGCTCAAGGTGGAATTGCTCACTTTGGATCCAAAAACCTTCGACAATATCCAAGATTTCTTTACCAAATATAAGGATTTGTTGTCGCAACTCAAGGCTTGCGAGGTTGATAAATATAAGGAGGATAAACAAATGGTTCTTACCATTCTCTCCAAACTTGGTCTAGAATACTCATTCATTGTATCTACATTTCATTCAGTTTGGCTCACCTCTGGAGCAACCTAGATGATGCCCTCTCTTGAGGACTTTATCGAGTCTCTAACACAAGAGTAGAACAAGTTGATCAATATGGGAAAAATCAAAGGCCCAAAGGCACATGCACTTATTGTGAAATATGCTAGTGGTCATCAATATCATAAATCTAAAGACAAAGACAAAAGGAAAGCACATGCAAATCCAAAGAAGGAAGGGTACTCAAAACCCTTCAATGATGCCTCAGGATCCAAAGGTGAAAAGTGAAGAAATGCACTTACTTCTATAAAGGATTCCATTCAGAATCCACATGTATGTAGAAAAAAATACATCAAATGTCACAAATACTTTAGTAAAACAACCTTGGATATCACATCCCCGAGGGTGCGAAGAAGAAGAATCCAAAAGATCAAAATCCTAAGAAAGGCAATTCTAGCCATGCTTTGATTGCCATCAACTCCTCTCTCGATGCTTGGATCATAGATTTAGGTGCATCACACCACATGTAAGCCACAAAAGAAGTCTATTCTTCATTGGATGCATGCAAATTTCCTCCTATTCGGATGGGGGGAAACTGTAAAGTCGAGGTCATCAGAAAAGGAAGAATTTAACTCATAAACATAAGCTTTGAGAATGTGCTACACATTCCCAAACTTTCCATCAATATTCTCTCCATGTATCATATGACAAACTCCAGCACCAGAAAGAGGGTCATATTCACACCTGATGCAGTGGATATCTATGACATTCAAACCAATTCGAGGGTTTCTACTGATGAGGTAAATCATCAATCTAGACTCTACACATTTTATGAATTTATTGAACCAGATTCTGCATTATCTCTTACCCATGTTGATGAAAGAAGTAGGATATGGCACGAAAGGTTCGGGAATTTAAATTAGATATATGAAAAAACTTAGAAAGAAGGTAATGGTTGATGGTATGTGAGGGATGTGTTCTTGGAAAGCATCCCCAAGAGAAATTCGACAAAGGAAAGACTCAAAAGGCTTCCTTTCATTTAGATCTGATCCATAGTCACTTCATGGGCCATTTTCCACATCCATCAATCAGTAAAGAAAGGTATGTTCTCATTTTTTTGATGATTTCTCACGCTTCACATGGATTTTATTTCTAAGGAAAAAATCAAAGGTCTTTCAACACCTCAAATATTTCAAAGCCCTTGTTGAGACATAGTGAGGAAAGAAAATCAAAGTCCTCTGAATAGATAATGGGGGAGAGTATGTCAACCATGAGATAAAAACTATTTTTTATGAGGTCATGATTTAGTTACAACACACAGTTCCTTATACTATGCAACAAAGCAGAGTTGTTGAGCGGAAAAATAGATCTCTAAAACATATGGCATCTTTCATGCTACATGCAAATTCACTTTCACAAAGATTATGGGCTGAAGAACTTAATTGTGAAACCTACATCCAAAACATATCTCCCCATATATCTATCAAGGATAAGACCCCCTACGAGGCTTGGAATGACCTCAAACCAGGTGACCCACTTCCATATTTTCAATTCATGTGCATGGGCCAAGATTCCCTCTGAGAAGAGGAAGGAACTTGATCCACAGAGCACATAGTGTATCTTTGTTGGATACTATAACGTTGTGAAGGGATATATAATCATTGATAATTCCTTGAACCGACTCATCATTGAGAGAAGTGTCCAATTCAAGGAGAGTGTCTCGCATGTACATCAACAACCATGTGCAGACAATTTTGTTCTTCCATCTATCATAGATGATGAACATGCACATGTCGACTCTTCTTCAAATGAGCATTTTGATTAAGAGGATTCTGATGATCCATATACAGATTCAGTACAATCATATGTAGATTTAGTGCATGTAGATGCAGATGTATAGCCAGAGCAGAGGCCCAAGTGGGCCAAGAATACTCTTCAAGATGCATGAGATGTTGTTGGGGATCCAGCTGATACTAGGAAGACTTGATCTGATTTCAAGGAGCCTCCTCTTGCACTCACTACCATTGAACCAATGCCACCCAAGATTTTTTTCTTGGTTCAGTATTCAAATCCACAATCTTATTGCGAGGCTACTGGAAATCCCTTTTGGGAATCCACCATGCAGGAGGAGTACAACTCCCTGAAGAACCAGAATTGGGATTTGGTTCCCCTTCCTTCAGAAAGGAAACTTGTTAGGTGCATATGGTTCTACAAGACCAAGAGTGTATTGGATTCACATGTTAGAATATACAAAGCCAGGATAGTTTCCAAAGGCTTTCAGTAGGTGCATGGAATTCACTATGATGAGACCTTCGCTCCATTAGCGAAGATGTATTCCATACATTTGGCACTTTCCATTACGACAACCAAGGCATGGAAAGTCCATTAGCTAGATGTGAAGAATGCATTTCTTCATGGAGATCTATATGGAGCATCGCCAGGGATTTATGTAGGATTCATATTTGTTCTTTAGACTAAAGAAGTCTCTTTATGGCCTCAAGCAGGCTCCAAGGGCATGGTATGAGAAGATGGACTCCTACTTGTTGTCACATAAATTTGTATGTTGTAAGTTAGACCTGATTGTTTACATGCTCAGAATGACTAATTCACTTCTACTCCTAGTTCTATGTGTTGATGTTTGTTGATCACCGGTTCCTCAATTTCAGTGATTGCTATAGTCAATAGGATTCTGCATGAAAGGTTCTTGATGACGAACATGGGTTTGCTACATTACTTCCTTGGACTCAAGATTATTCATGATGCATTAGGAATAAAACTCTCTCATGCCAAGTATGCACAGGATCTCCTTGAGAGATTTCACATGAAAGACTACAAGTTTGCCTCGACTCCTTTCCTATCAGGAGTCAAACTTGAGGATGGAAAGGACACTCCACTGGTTGAAAACACATTGTATAGACATATAGTAGGGAGCTTGTTGTATCTCACACACTCTAGACCAGACCTCTCCTATGCAGTTGGAGCAGTCTCTAGGTTCATGCAGGCGCTACATGAGCTACATTGGTAGTTTGCAAAGTGTATCATTTGATACGTATAGGGAACCATAACCTTTGGGAGTAAATATGTAGTATAATCTACATTGGACCTCATCGGGTTCACTAATTCTAACTGGAATGGTGATAACAATTATCACAATTCCACATCTGGTTGCTCACTCAGTCTTAGTTCCAGGATTATCTAATTGTTGAGAAAAAAGAAGGCTACTATTACTCTATCTTTAGTTGAGGCAGAGTACAAAGGGGTAGTTAACATTAGCATTCAATTTATGTGGCTACAAAATTTTCTCACTAATTTTGGAATTCAATTTCATCGGTCAATCGTCATCCAGTGTGACAACCAGAGCACTCTGACATTCTGTAGATATCCAATTCAAAGGAAACAGATGAAGCACATCGAGATCCACATGCATTACATATGATACTTAGTACATGAGGGGATCATCGACCTGCAGTTCTATCCTTCAGCAGAACAGATTGTAGACATATTCACCAAGATCTTCACTGAGCAGAAATTCGATTCTCTATGCAGTCGTCTTGGAGTGAAGGACACAGTTGCCTAGAAACCGTCAGTTCTTCTTTTTACATACATTGTATTTTGAGGGGGGGTTTTCCCATGAGGCTTTCCCTCTTTCCTCATTTATTTCAGTGCATCTTTTGTATTTGGTTACCTAACATGGCCTCGTTTCCATGACCAATTATTTATTTTCACCATAGTGATGTTCAGGGGGGGTGTTGGAGATACTTCACACACACTTAGGATTTATTTTCCCTAAGGTTTTCCCTATGTTTATTAGTCATTATTCAGTCTCCTATATTTTAGGTAGAATACTCCTCTAGGACAATATTCTCTTCAGTTCACACTTCAGTTTGATCAATTGAGTAGAGTCTAGATGCTACATTAGGATCATCACCATGCAACATTTAAATCATCACCAACTAATGCGCATTGTCCTTGGTATTATCACTAGACTAGTGCATTAATCATGATTCCCTGATATACTCCTCACTTCACTCTATTTTAGTCAGTTAACTGAACACTAAGAGACTAGTTAACTCAGACTAGGTGGCAGTTCACTCTCGTAACTACCTGAGAGACTAGACTAGGTGGTAGTTTACTCCCGTAACTGCTGGTGTGTGTCCAGATCACTCTAGACCACCACTATGGCACATTGGATTCAGGGATGATTTTAAGGATGGAAAATCATATTAAAATGTAGAAACGTGGGCTAATATTAATAGTCCTTTATATGCAAAATATAAAATGTTTGGTGATAGTTTTGTAAAAATATTCAAATTTCTAAGGATTTTATATAGTTTCTATAAAATTTTGTCGATTTGTAAGGTAAAATAATTTCATTCTATGAAATTTGGGCGAATAATTTTTAGAAAAAATGGAAATTGGCGAAACATTTTTTGGGAAAAAACATGGAAAATTGTCCCATTTGTGAAATTTAGACCCTAAAATCATATATGGTTGGATTCTCCTCCAATGCACATTAGTTGAGTTATACAGAGTATATCATGTGTAAATTGTCATTCATTAATTTGGTTAATGAGAATTATTCCATTCTTTCTCTCCTGTTTCTCTTTTCTCATATTTTCTCTACAAATTGTGTATGTCATTTGCTAGCTAGATTTATTCTGTGCAATTTCCACACATTTACATTCCCAAATTCATATGACCTTGATAGTTGACCATGACTTAACAACTATTGATCATATTTGTGAGTTCTTGAGAATATCCCAATTTCTTTTCTCACCTCATTTTTTCTTGTTGCCCTACCTGTTGGAAATGATTTAGCGCACATAGATCTGTCTACCTTTTTGATTTTGAGGGTCTGTATAAGTCAGGAGGTGCATCCAAACTTTTGTTATCCAAGTATTAATCTCTGCTATACCTTCCTAAATAGTGTTGTAGTGTGTCAGCTTCATCTGTATCCAGTTATTTTGTTCAATAATCGTTGTAGCTATGTTTTGGAAGAGATACAAGTTGGCATACATATCGATGATGACACCTTCTATCTCATTTCTTAATTTTTCTATGTTGGCTTTAAAATTGAGAATACTTCTCTCATATATCCTAACTTGTTGGAGATTCTATTCTATCTCTTTGATATTTATTTCCTTTTCCTCGTTCTGTTGGAACAACCTCTGTATATTATCCACAATTGCATCCATGAATGCAAATCCTTCCCTAGTTGTTGCCATAGAGTTTTCCCTAGCATCTCCTGTAAAGGGTTCCTTCAGCTGTTCGAACCTTCTTAACCCTTTCTTGTATGATCCTACCCATTTTGTTACTGTCCGTGAAACTGCAGATGTCCAATATTTCAGCTGACCGAAAAGGTTCCCAAGGCCTGAGACCTAAACCACTAATTTTTGTTTCTATTCATGTGCTTGCGGTGGAAGTTCAAGGGACATCCAAGTCCATTGGGTGCGTGTCTCCTTCTCTATCCTATGCATCCTTCTTCTACCTTTCTTTTTCAACAACATTATATGTTGCTTCCTGTTTTGCTAATTTGTTCGCTACCCTTTCTTCTTCTGCTAACTCTTTTTCCTTTTCGGCAACAACTTTTACTTCAACGTCCTTTTTTTCTCTTGATTTTCTTTCTGCCATAGTCTTTGCTTTGTCAACTTCCAATGTTTTCTTATTTTTAGCATCAGTTTTCTTCTTGAACACTTTCTATTTGTCCCTCTTATTTTTTCAGTTGGTTCTTATTCTTCTTCTTCTGCGGAACCTGAATGGGTCGAGAGGGAGATGGGGGAAGATCGCTCAGTTTCATTTCTTTCTACATATTTCTTGGTCACTTCTCTTGCATCTTCTTTGTCCACAATCATGCCTCTTGGTTGACCCCTCCTAATAAAAATAACCTCATCATAGGTTTTGGATTTTTGATGCAGTCCTTATTCTTCCCATAACTCAATGGTGTATTTATAAGGGAGTCTCATGCTATGAAGATGATCTTTGAAAATGTTCTTGGTATTGTGTCTCCTTAATCTTTCCTCTCCAAAATGGAAGGAGAGAAAAATGTCTACTTATGTTTGGGCTTGTTTGATGTTTTCAAATAAGTAGTTTCCAATGTAAAGATGAAATGGAGGATAGATGGATTTCTTCGAACTATATAACATTCCTTCGACCCCATGTATGATTGTTTGATATGCTACTTCTTGGACCACAAGCTTATCTTGGAAAAAATAATGCAGGAGCATCGCCAACAACAAACAAGCGCGGAGGCGGAAGACAGCTGGGACAAGCGCCAACACATTTCAACATGTTGCAAAAGTGTTTTGAGATGTTTTGAAATAAATGTGTGGATGTTAATGAAATAATTAAGAGGAGGCACGCTTGTAGATTGTAAACAGATCATGAGTGATTCGCTCTCATCTGTAGTAGGTAGAGACATTTATGTGTAGTAAATGTAAGTAGGTAGCTTTGAATTGTGGATTAGACAGTTTTAGGAGCCGAAGGGAAAACATATATAGACACCCTCACATGTATCATTTATATCATGAGGAGGAATTATTATTCCCAATTGTATGAAGAGAGCATATAGCAGAGAAGAGGCAGAGAGCTATGTAGTAGAATCCATGTATAGAAGTTCTGAATTTAATATATGAAGCTTTGATTTAGACTCATGATGTGCTAATGCTTTGTGTGTGTATAAATGCTCAATGTTATGCTTATAATTGTTTTACTCTTTCAATTGTACATTTTCTTTGATGCTGTGTATGTATGATTTCTTGTTAAATGTCTGAAATCTGAGAGAGAGAGAGAGTAAGGAATGAGTTTCAATTGTTTCTCTATCTGAGTGAGAATTCCTGCAAGGAGTGCAGTGAAGTCATCCGCAAGGAGTGATTTGACAAGGGTTCAGAGTTTCATCTCTGAAATCTCAGAAAAGATAATGTTATTCTCATTCTCGCAGAAGTGTAGGTTGAGCACAACAGCCGTACAAGGTGTGCGTAGGATGGTTGTAAGTTTAGAACTTATCAACCAAGGAAAGAATTGAAGGACTGCTGTTGCAAAGAGAGTGCGTAGAGTCGAAGAATTCAATACTTGGAAGTATTTGAAGGGTTGCTGCAAGGAGTGCATGCAAAATTCTTCTCGAAGACTCGAGTTGTGGAGAAAGATCAGGAGGGTTAGTACCTTGAAGCGTTCAAAGGGAGGCGCTGCAAAGTTACTTTGCAGGAAGATAAGTTCCAGCGAAGGAACAACTTGTTTAATTTTTTGGAGTTGTCAGGGAGGAAATGGACGGTCGGTATTCTCCGTGGAGAATTTGTGAAGTCCCGAGAACTGTTAGATCTTGCAGAGAAGCAAGGAGAGTTATGGTGAGTGTTTTCTAAAGTGTAAAGCTCAAGAGAGATGGGGCCATTAGATCTCTCGGGAACTCTCATTTCAGAATTTGAGAGTTGAAGGGGCAGAATAATCCATGTTAAAGATTGTAGACAGTGGAGAGTGGACAGGTGGCGTACTTGTCGACATGGAGGTCAAACCTTTGTTGACCATTTCAAGATTTCGTGAGTTGGAGAACCGAAAGCCTTGTAGCGAGATTCACGAAATTGCGAAGTGCAAAGTCCCGAAGGGGAAAAAATATTTGTGTGGGGCTAGCTATTGGTGAAGCGTGCCGAAACTCAGCATTTTGGCATTTCAGAGGATAAGAATTCGATATTTCATTTCTAAGATTCCCGAAATTGTGAAACATGATACTGTTGTGGGAGAGGACGCGATGAGCGTTTCGACGCATTGGATGTTCGAGTTTCATAAGGTGAAGAGTTGAGAGACTTGGAAGGAGAAGTCGTGAAGTCACGAACTCCGAAGTTCTGAAATCGCAAGAAATACGACCACATTGTTTGGTCAGAGGGAGATTGGAATTGATGCTTCGTGTTTGATTGCGTGGGCTCAATTCATAAGGACCTATGGAGAAGCACCATTTTATGTGTGTGGGATTCCCCGAAAAGGAATCGAAGAGTCAATGCGACTCAATGGAAAGAATTAGAATGATCTTGTAGTGGACCTTGACTCGAGGGTTGGGGGTCTACATCAGTTTTGGTATCAGAGCCCAGAAAGATTTCTTTTCTTTCTGTAGTAGGGAAAAGAAAGATTTACCATGCTGCCGAGAAGAAGAGACAGAAAATCACCTGATCCACTAGAAGAGAGGGAAATTCCAAGAAGAAGGGGCAGGCAAGTGCCTGATACAGTCGTAGAAAGAGAGATGCATGACCTATGCGCCAGACTCGAGGACATGGAGACAACACAGAGGTGCACAACCGGTGTTGGAGATGTCAGTGAATCTGAAAGTGAAGATGAAGCTGGACATGAAAGAGAAGAAGTTGCAGTAGAGGATGTAACAAATGAATGCCTACTCAGGGCTGTTGCAATGATGGGTGCTAGGGCGAAATGGGCATTCCAGTATATGAGGTAAACCTGGATCTTGAAGAGCTTCTAGATTGGATTAGAGCTCTGGACACATATTTTGACTATGAAGATGTTGAGGAGGACAAAAAGGTCAAACATGCTGTCACAAGACTTAAAGGACATGCAACATTGTGGTGGGATGAACTACAAGCTGACAAATGTTGCAAAGGCAAAGATGAAAGATGAAAGAGTTGGGATAGAATGATTGCAAAGATGAAAGCAAAATTTATACCCAAGGATTACCAAATTACTCTGTTTTGAAGGATACATAATTTGAGACAGAAGCTGATGTCAGTGAAAGAGTACACTGAAGAGTTCTACAAGCTAAACATCAAGGTAGATCATCGTGAAAGAGATGATGAAAAGGTTGCCAGGTATATGAATGGTCTGAGATACGACATTCAGGATGAGATGAGCATGACGATCATTCAGACTGTAGAAGATACTTATCAAATGGCTCTAAAGGATAAAGAGAAGCTGAGCCAAAAGGAAGGTCAAAGAGGCCGAGGCAGGAGTTATCCTAGAGGCAGAACAGTTGTCCAAGATAGGAATCAAAAGCCTAAGGAGCAATGGAAGAAACCTCAACCTCAAACTAAGAGAGGTGGAAGCTCATAGAGAAGGCAGTATGCTGAATAGAGAGGACAGTATGAGGATAACAACACTTTTCCTCACACTAGGGGAAGAGGAAGAGGCAGAGGTGGAGTAATAAAATGCTTCACATGTGGAAAGAATGGACACAAGTCTTATGAATGTCCAGATAAGAAGAAAGAAGGTGGTGAAGCCGAGGATGCTGAAGGTAGAAGATCATTGGTGATGAGGAAAGTTCTCTTAATGCTAGAAAAGGAGGTGGAGAATCCAGTGCAAAGGAAGAGTGTTTTTCGGACTGCTTGCAAGACCAAAGATAGGGTTGTTGGAAATACTAAAACAACTGAGAGGGGGGGGGGTGAATCAGTTGTTTATAAACTTAAACAATTTTATACCTTTTAAATAATTAT